>VYZW01009672.1:18550-29297 GCA_013401315.1 Balaeniceps rex
TATAGTAGAAGATAGAGGAAGGGGGAGAATGGGGTAGGAAGGGGCGGGGGGGGGGGGGGGGGGGGGGGAAGAGTAGATGAATTGCCAAGTATTCTGCAAAACAGACTGCAGTACCAAAATGAACTGTTCCAGCAGGTACTTAAGACCGGTGGACAGAAGGCAGCACATCGCAGCACCTGCAATCTCAGGCGACTTCCCTCCACGTAGCTCACACTTCTGTGGTGCAAAGATGCTCAAATAGATTTAACAACGTAACGCTACCCTATGCTCTCAGAGGGAAAGAAGAGGAAGAACACAGCTGGTATACGATTCCACTTCCTGTAACACTACACCGATTGGTTTTATTGTGAAGTCTATTTATACAGCTGATTATGAATTCCTAGTGTACTTTGATTCCTACAATAGCAGCTGGACTACTTCCTTTCTCTTAGCACTTAACTGCGTTCCTGATTAGCGAGCGGTATATGAAAGCTTGTGAAACATGTACAGGAAGATCAAACAAAAGGAATGATTTCCTCTTAGACATTACATTTAACCTGCCAACACAAGACCAGTTAGTCTCTGACCTGCAGCAGCTGGGAGTAGGCAGATTCCAGATGGCCCTAGAAAATTGCTTTTGTATGGCCCTTGTCTTACTTGTACCAACCTGACATGAAAAAAAAAAAAAAAAAAAATCAGAGCATCAAGCTGTTTGGACAGCTCCATGATAGACGACATCTCCAAACACAGGAAATTTCCAGTCATCCAGTATCTATGTGATGTGGTCCCACCACTCGGTGTATGAGATCTATCAGATCTACCCCTACAGGAATACCATCACTGTTGAAACTTATATCTATTTCCACTACACTAAAATGTATACATACAGTCTGCATGCCACTGGCATCTCAAGAAAACAAACCATTACAAAATAGTCTATCGCATCTCCTATCCTGGATCCTCAACTTTCCAAAAGAATTATTTCAGAAAGAAGAGAGTATTTAAGCCATCGTTCTGAGGTTTACTATGTGTGTGCACTATAGTATGTATGATTTACTATGCTAACCAGAAGACCAAGCACAGCCAGAAGTGAGCACACACCTCACTCAAAATATTTTTATTTACAAACTTGGCAGATTGGTGAAGTTCTGTGTAAGGCTCAGAATGGTCTGGAATATTTTCCCCCCATTACACTGCAAAACAATTCAGACCTAAAAACTTGACGACTTCTCCCCAAAATCCTCTTGTCAAACCTGAAGCAAGCACAGAAGCTAGGCTGCCACTGCATCCGCCCTTGGCTAATGCAGGTACCAATACGTGCAGTGAAGGATACATCAGTATGAGTTTAGAATAAATCATAAGATGTAGACAAATTCAGTAAAAAATTTAAATAAATTTAAATAAATCACCAGCACAGTTTACAACATTTTCATGTTATTTCAAAGAATTTTAATGAGAAGAGCCTACATCATTTTAATATCACTATCATCTGGGGAAAATAAATCATTTCTAAAAGCTTTCGATAAACCAACTTGTATTGTGAAAAATATTTTGTCTTAGAAGACAGGCACTCCAGTTCTCATATATAAGGAAGCAAAATTCTTGCTTTAAGTATACTGCAAGCCTCAGCTTTAAGTTACATTATGTGACTGGTGAGATGCTCTCAGAAAGGATATTTCTTTCATACTGCACAATTACTAGAAAAATTAAAAGCTTCTGTGTTCCAAACCAGAACAAAGTAACAAAAAACCAAACCCAAACAGGAATCGGTTTTAAGAAGCCTCTCCCATGGTTTTTCCCCCATCTGAGGGTTAACAGTGGTTTTTTATTTTTAAAAATAAAGCTATTGTGGGATGGTTTTAATTTTACTTTTTAATCTGCACTCTGAGGTAATGAATCACTTGTGACATAACCTATAAAAGGGTCGGGGCAACCCCCGATATCAATACAGGCTGGGAGATGAAGGGATTGAGAGCAGCCCTGTGGAGAAGGACTTGGGGGTACTGATGGATGAAAAGCTGGACATAAGCCAACAGTGTGCGCTTGCAGCCCAGAAGGCCAACCGTATCCTGGGCTGCATCAAAAGAAGCGTGGCCAGCAGGTCGAGGGAGGTGATTCTGCCCCTCTGCTCTGCTCTGGCGAGACCTCACCTGGAGTACTGCGTCCAGCTCTGGAGCCCTCAGCACAAGAAGGACATGGAGCTGTTGGAGCGGGTCCAGAGGAAGGCCACAAAAATGATCCGAGGGCTGGAGCACCTCTCCTACGAGGACAGGCTGAGAGAGTTGGGGCTGTTCAGCCTGGACAAGAGAAGGCTGCAGGGAGACCTTATTGCGGCCTTTCAGTACTTAAAGGGGGCCTATAGGAAAGATGGGGACAGTCTTTTTAGCAAGGCCTCTTGTGACAGGACAAGGGGAAATGGTTTTAAACTAAAGGAGGGCAGATTTAGGCTAGATATAAGGAAAAAATTTTTTACCATGAGGGTGGTGAAGCACTGGAACAGGTTGCCCAGAGAGGTAGTGGAGGCCCCATCCCTGGAAACATTCAAGGTCAGGTTGGACGGGGCTCTGAGCAACCTGATCTAGTTGATGATGCCCCTGCTCACTGCAGGGGGGCTGGACTAGATGACCTCTAAAGGTCCCTTCAACCCAAAGCATTCTATGATTCTATGATTCTAAAAAGAAAAATTCTTGTAATGGGACATGCAAAGTTCCAGGGGGGCAGCATTATTTCTAGAGGCAAGAACAACTCTGCTCCATCTCTCTCTTGTTCCCAAGGCAAAGTCACAACTTGCATAGTTTCTAGTCTCCATTTCTATTCACCTTATGTCTCCCTCCACCTCCTAAATAAAGGAGAATCACAGACTCTGGGGAATCGTGAGCATTTTTTAAATCTTTTAAGGATTCAAGCATGAGAATCAAAATGGTGTCAATACCAGGCTTCACAAGAACCACAGAGCAGAGGAACTGAAAAAAAATACAAGACTACTCAGAAGACATGTTAAGTAGCATATTAATTTCTTTTGCAGTCCTAAATACAGTTTACCCTATGTGCTGCAGAAGCAGAGACATCATTTAAGGTGCATTTCACCAGCATTTTCATCTAAATCAAGTTCTCCTGCCCCCAACATTACAGTGTTTTGTCCATCTTAGATGGTTTAACAGAAGTTGCTAAGTCTACCTATAAACCTCATCCTAACAATAACAGCTACTAGAAAATACCATTAATTTACACTCGATGGAATGGGAGGCTGCTAAATAAAGGAACAGTTCTTCTTCACAAAGTTCACCTTCTGTCACAAATTTCATTACGTGCGTAAAATTTTCAGAAAGGGGGAAGCTTACTTTAATTCCTTTTTATGGCACTCAAGCAAGATGCCAGAATTACAAGACTGCTTTATGCCACAAGGCTTTCGCTTCAGAAAATGCTGTCTCAGTGACACTACGTATTAGGATCCTATATCTGTAAGTTATTACAGATGGGGATGTCAGCCCCCTTCACTATCTAGTACTTCCTGTTATAATTCATTTTCGGTCCCGTAGAATGTTATTGAACTGGGCCTATTTTGTTTTCATTTCCCAGGATCGGACTTAAAACAAGGCTATAAAAAGACAGTTACATGTGTGCAGGATGGCTCTCAACAAGAAATTATTTATTTTGTTTTCTCTTCATTCTGAAGCTTGTAATCCAAGCCCTCACTTACTGCACACTGCTAAAGTTCAGAACAGAACACCAAATTACTCTTTTCTTTAGCAACTGAAACCTGGGTTAAGTACTTCACAGATGCTTTGCCTTCAGAATACCTCTGTCTTGAGAAATGGATTAATCCAATTTACAGATAGGGAATGAAGCCACAGACAGGTTAATGTAAAGAGGTTTGGGTGCCTGCTTTGAGCCACTCAGGACTTGATTGTTCAGTTTAATATGGCACACTGTAACGTTTAATTTGTTAAAAGAACAGCCTCTACTGAATGTAGTTGTAGAGGTGAGCACTTTACTTTTAATCTCACAAACGAAGCATCCAGAAAATGAGATGTACTATTAAAGATCAGCTGAGAAAAACCTGCTTATAATGATTTAGTTATCCTTAAGTATACTTACGTATGTTTATATAACCAAAGGCATATCTGAGTCTCCAGGGAAGAATTCAGCTGTCTTGATTAGGTCTTATTCACTTCAGAAAATCAACTTTTGCAACCAATGAGGCAATGATCTTGCAAACAGTCTCCTTCACTGCAAACAGACCCATTCCCTGAACAGATTGAGGCAGAGATATCATGTAAAATACACAACAGTGAGATTAGATTATCTCATAATACCAAAAGGGAAAAATTAAGGTTGCATAGAAAAACTTAATCTCCTATTCTCTAATTCTTGACTCTCCGTCATACGACTCTCAATAATGTTTTGATATTTTTAAACATACTTTTATATTTGTTTTCACATGGGTTCTAGTAAGATTATTAAAGATTATCCATTATTCTGATTCATTTGAGCTCATGGTCTACGTATGAACAGATGACTTTCAGGTGAAAAGCTCAATATTCCTTAACCAGCAACCAGAAAACCACTTTAGTCTGGGAGCTCTTTTCCTAGTGTATCTAAGGTATCTCTATATTTTATTTTTCTCCCTTAGGAATCTGTCAATCAACAAACATGGTTTACACCAATTAGATTATTCTCCACTTTAAAAAAAAAAAAAACACAAAACCTTTGTGCTCTCTAAAGTTACTGTCTTGGAACAAAAGAAGAAGATGTATATGCATCTGCTGCAAGATATTAGACAAAAACAGCAGCAGAAAAGGAAATAATGTGTTCCTCATGTAGCACACTTGTTGATTCTGTAATACCAGAGTGCATTGCTATCTGACACACCAAATAACAGAAATTCCATCTGTAATTCACAATAAATAATATTTACATAAGAACTTCATTGGTTTGACATTTAACTCAAAATTTTATTGCCTCAGCTCCAGTATAGCCTTGTTGTTTATATGTATGGACATAATTACTTTAATTAGTACCAAATACTTCAACAGATTCTTGAGAATGTGGAATTTTTTTAAGCTTTTATATATATAACCACGCCTTGAGAATTAGAAACTTTAATCTATAAAAATTTTTGTTTCCATTCGTACCACTGTACTTCAGAGATTTTTCTTCCTGCAGGCCAATTTGAGAGTCCAAAGCAGCAAATGCAGCAGTTGAATTTACTCACTCATGAGCACTGCAAACACACTTCAGGCCATTAAAGCAGATTATGAAGCTCCTAGCAGCAATTCAAGAAAGTTTTATGTATTTGTCTTTAAACCAAAAAACAAATAATGACAGATGAGTACGGACATATATATCCACAAGTGAAAAAGTTGGTCTCATTTTAAACATTACATATTTGACACTATCACTTCATATTGCCTTTGCTCTCACTGCTAACCTGAGATTCAAATCTTCTGACATTCCCAACTATTTCATCAATGCTGGGTCTGCCACTGACTCAGTAATCTTTGAAGTAGTCATTTATACTCTCCATGCTTTAGTTACCTATCCGTAGAATAACTTTTAGAGGAATGTTTATTTGCAATGTACTTTGAGACTATAAGATAAAATATCTTAAGCTTTCAGAACATTTAAAGTCTTGCTTGACAAGGTCAGGACTCATATGGTCTTCCTGTCCAAATGAGTTGCAAGTATTAGTATTATCCCTAAATGTCACTAAACTCTGTAAGGAACAAAAATTAGGCCACAGTGTCCTGTAACTTCCACTACCTTGTGGTGCCTCTCAGCAGATGATACAAACTTTGCTGTGGCCACATGAGGATTTGAAAGCTTGCTTGAGAAGAACACGGCCTTCAAGGGCTAAGAGTATCTCCAGGTGTCTGCACAGATACGTATGTTTGTTTACTGATATTCAAGGCAACACAAAGTGATTGCTAAAACATTTAGTATTTAGAACCTCCAGTGTCAACACTTTGCAAGAAATCTTGTATTATTCTTGGCAAGAAACTGTGCAAACTGGTAAGAAAATAGTCAGGATACCTTTGTATGTCAGTGAACTGGAATTTTTCACGGAACAGTTTCTCTTGTAAATTTGTCTGCACCTAATTTAATCAACAAAGTCTGCAGCTGTTAACAGGTTGTGCTTCCATATGCTACCCCATATAAATACATTTCTTAATCAAGACAGAAGCTGGTTCAGAGTCCAATTGTTTTAATTGGACTCGGTACAAAAAAAAAGCATAAATAATGAAGTTAACCATCAAAAGAAGTACAATCAAGTGTAGGTTACAGGAAAACTGCTTTCCTCTGACTTAGCACTATGTAAGCACAAGGGCAGAGGAGGTTGCTTGGCTTTGCTCTCATACACAGTGTAGACAACAGCTGCAGCTGAGGCTTCCTGATCTCAGGAGAAATATAATTCCCCTCATTTAGGGCCAACTAATTGGGTTCACGGTGGGTGGAGCACATTTAAGATACTTTCAGCAAAACTTGAGGTAATTACTGTAACCTTACTGGAATACACTGCATAGTCATAGTACACAAACCATCTTTATAAAGGATGTTATTTCAGCAAGTTGCTTCGGATTATTTCAGAAGCTTCACTTTCTGTTATTCGCATTTCTCATTGTCTGCAACCTCCACCCCATCTTTCAAAGAAAGGGAGGAGAACAAACTTGCCTGTAAGAATTTCTTAACTTTTTAGGAAGGTACTTTTGCTTGAAGCCTACATCATTTGTCCAGTTAGTTCCACTTGGTCGTTTCAGACTAATTAGATACAGGGCACATGCGTGGGAGTGTACTTTGCGTTATTGTTTGCTTTCTACATTGCATTCATTATTTCACATCAACTAGAACGATGAACAAGCTGGCACAAAAATATTGAAACATCTGGAATTTACCAGGATCTGGGATTAAAAATTGAAGTCTATAAGGAAAAATGCTTTCAAGGCTTTTTCCTTCAAATCCCTGAATAAATACACACAAAAAGGCATCCTCTGATTTGCAAGAACTTTAACGTTTTTAACATGGACTTTAAAAGGTTTCTGATTGACAGCGGCATCGCCAAGCTCTCTGCTGGCACTAACTATATAGCAGAAAACTGACCTCATCTGTGACACCATCAGTCCCTGAGGAATACCCAAAGGTTGTAAACACAGGATATTCTTAACAACAAGAAGCTTCATCTTTATGGAAAAGAAAAAAAAAAGTATTAACTATTCTACTTTAAAAAAAACCAAACAACTAACAATGTGCATTTCAGTACTACATAGAAGCAGAAGAAAGCCTTGGGCCTACTATATTCCTCATCAGTGCCTAGCAAAGTGAAAAAAGTAACCCTCCTACCAACCCCAATGCTGAAATGAAACACCCAGAAAAGGTGAGGGATAGGGCTGGTGCAAGAGGTGGAATGACACATCTGCATTATCAGGTCATCTGCTATGACCTCTGAGGTCACACCAGACCAGTGGCAGAACTACAAATGTAGTCCAACTCCCAGCCAACGGCCTGATCCATTTAATGTGTATACTCAATGATTGATTATTAGCAATTAAATAAGTACTACTGGCTGGACAATGAAAGTAACTTTTTTAAAAATTCTGAAGGCAATTATTTACAGTTTTCCCTGTAAAGGTAGATTAGAGGGATATGAAGTATTGAGAGTCCTGCAGTATATTCTTGTAGACCATTTTTACTGTTTGGCTGTCTTCGATGGTGCACCCCTTTCAAAGCTGCTTTTCTGACACCGTCTTTAGCTTCCTCCCCCCACTTCTCCCTAAAGCATATGCACACAGATCCCCATCACACCTCAAACTGAGCANTGAAATGAAACACCCAGAAAAGGTGAGGGATAGGGCTGGTGCAAGAGGTGGAATGACACATCTGCATTATCAGGTCATCTGCTATGACCTCTGAGGTCACACCAGACCAGTGGCAGAACTACAAATGTAGTCCAACTCCCAGCCAACGGCCTGATCCATTTAATGTGTATACTCAATGATTGATTATTAGCAATTAAATAAGTACTACTGGCTGGACAATGAAAGTAACTTTTTTAAAAATTCTGAAGGCAATTATTTACAGTTTTCCCTGTAAAGGTAGATTAGAGGGATATGAAGTATTGAGAGTCCTGCCGTATATTCTTGTAGACCATTTTTACTGTTTGGCTGTCTTCGATGGTGCACCCCTTTCAAAGCGGCTTTTCTGACACCGTCTTTAGCTTCCTCCCCCCACTTCTCCCTAAAGCATATGCACACAGCTCCCCATCACACCTCAAACTGAGGTTTCCCAATTGCTAGTAAACATTTATAATTAGATTTTATGCTCTCCCTATTTGACATTCTTCCCAATTTTCCTGAAGCCACTTGTCCATTCCTTGCGGAAGGTGCTCCTGTCTAAGAAGCACTCCTCCTTGTACTCTACTTCACCAAGAGACAAATCTTTCTTCCAGAACAAGATATTTATGATGCACTCAGAAGTTAAGAAAATATACTGAATAACAACAGAGGGAACCACCACAACATCTTAGCAGGGTGCAAGTTCCTTGAAATGTGACTGGTAGTTAATCATAATGGTCATTAAGAGCCACACGACCTAAAGACTCTCTCTGAGAAAAACACAGTTTAAAAATACATGAGGCTGGGATCTCTAGAACAAAGATCTCTCTTTTGTACTTCCAGTTTTGTGAATCCTTAAAAATTTCAAATTTGGTGAAAGACAGATGTGCAACTCTATTGCTATTAGACAGCTGCAAGGGCATTCTGTCTTTGAAGTTGTCGTGTTGCCTTTCCCTTACAAATCACACTAGCTCTTCAGTGTCACATCAGCCCATATTTGTGTACATCAGAAGAAAATTACACATCCCAACAAGATTTCTGATGAGTTGCTCCCATCATATGTGACAGGCCAGTTTACAGAGCCAGTCTGACTAATATGATCAGAGGGAAACAACTCTGTCACTGTTTTCTGCTCCAAAGCTGGAGATAGTGTCAAAGATTTTTAGTGACAGAATTTATGCAACCTCCCAAAGCACCAAAGGAGACATCCATCACTGACACTGGAACAAGGTAACCATGCTGAGTAAAATAANGTGACCAGGAATTAAGATACCTTCTGTCACAATTACTGTGCTGTGGCACGTACATCATTATTTATAATGGACGGTTTTCCTCAGAATGGGTGGCCCATGAAATTGTACATTCAAACTGTATAGTTTAGCTCTGGAGCTGCTGGAGTTTAAGACCTTCTTGGTCTTGGTATTTTCCCCTTCTATGCACACAACACTAATGTGACAGTCCANCATGTGGAACAACTAAAAGGGGAAATCGGGAGCAGTCTTCTGAGTTCCTCTATAGTTTAAAATAGTTTTAACATGCATCCAAACCCCAAATCTAGAATCACCCTGTCTATGATACAACTGTTATCAGTATCTCTTCTTTCTAAGCTAATCTTTGATTTATCATAAAAATAGTAGTTTCCCCTTCTATTTATTTTGAATGACCTATAAGGATAAACATGACTGAAAACATGGCCGGACCATAGCTTGGCTTGTCTACAGCCAAACTGCAAAACAATCATTGCTTCAAACANTTATACATAACCACTAATTTTCTGCAAGCAGGCGTAGAATTTGAAAGGACTAGATCCTCCTTCCAAGGGGGAGGAAACAAAGTGAAAGGGTACATTGAAAGTAAGTGAGGCCTAGAAGTATTTGGGGATTTAAATATGCAAGTGCAAAGGAGTATGAAGACAAATGATACCAAGAAAAAGGAAGCCTTATTTACAAAGTCATCGATGGTAAATAGGAAGCAAGTGCTATGTAACTACTCACCCATGGATCGTTCCCCTTGACACTTCTGTGACCAGGAATTAAGATACCTTCTGTCACAATTACTGTGCTGTGGCACGTACATCATTATNTTACTGTGCTGTGGCACGTTCATCATTATTTATAATGGACGGTTTTCCTCAGAATGGGTGGCCCATGAAATTGTACATTCAAACTGTATAGTTTAGCTCTGGAGCTGCTGGAGTTTAAGACCTTCTTGGTCTTGGTATTTTCCCCTTCTATGCACACAACACTAATGTGACAGTCCATCAATACCGCTTTTTTCCCCAACGTACCACCTGTCTTTTTCGCCAAATTGGAGGAAAAAAATTACAAAAGTCTGTCTTTTAGGAGCAGTTAGTATTTTTTAGTATTCTATCTCACAAATTTCTCTCCTTCCTTTTTTAAAATGAGGTAATTTTGTAGCACATAATTAGCATATTCGTATATTACTGTATTTTACATTTTCATGTTTCTCGCATACCCTGAGCAAGTGCTGTTAACACAACAGTTAAATCTACTGTCCATTCTGTTTATTTTAAAGCAAAAGTGAGTTGTTCATCAAACATATTCAGATTTCGAATGTCCTACCACTAATGATTTTGCACATTGGCCATACCTGTTCCTCAGCCCAGTTTCATCTTATTGGAGCTTACTGACAATTCGGTAACTTTTTGTTTCTGTGAGGACACACATTTTCCTTGGAGCTAAGCCCAAACCTGCAGTTCAAGCTTGGATTTTATCATCAGAGTTGTAACAATCTACTATTGTCTAGTTCAGATTTTGTAGTATGTCTTGTGCCTCTAGAATAAAAGAAAAAGTGAAAACCAGTAAAGACGTGGGTTTGCCTCTACAGTTAGCAAACACACCATAGCCTTTCCTCATCAACAATTTACAAACGCAACATATCCCAGCAACTTAAGACCTCCAGGAGTAGTAGATTCATAC
>VYZW01009675.1:2693-14925 GCA_013401315.1 Balaeniceps rex
AGACCTGAGTGGCCACAACCCAGAGCACAACTGTCACAAGCCCATGAAGGGATGCTCGCTGAAGTCCTGGAGGAGCAAGCATTGGCAGTGGGAAATACAGCAAAGGTTTCCAGAGGTGCAACAGCTTCCAGAAGGTTTTGACTTTCTGGTTTCATTTGGTTCAGCAGCTTTCACAAACATTTATTTAGGATAGGATAGGGCAGGGTAGGGTAGGGTAGGGTAGGGTAAGGTAGGATAAGATGGATAGGATAGGATAGGATAGGATAGGATAGGATAGGGTAGGATAGGATAGGATAGGATAGGGTAGGATAGGAAGGGACAGAAGAGAATGANGGATGGAACAGAAGAGAATGAATAGAATAGAGTAGCTCTAGTTGTAAGGGACGTACAACAATCAGCTAGTCCATCTTCCTGACCACTCCTGGGCTGACCAACAGTTAAAGCCTATTATGAAAGACATTGTCCAAATGCCTCTTTTTAAGGCACTGACAGGCATGGGACATCAACCACCTCTCTAGGGAGCCTGTTGCAGTGTTTGACCACCCTCTCAGTAAAGGAATGGTTCCTAATGCCCAGTGTAAACCTCCCCTGATGCAGCTGTGAACCATTCCCACCCGTCCTGTCGCTGGATCCCAGGCAGAAGAGATCTGCACCTCCCTCTGCACTTCCCCTCCTCAGGAAGCTGTAGGGAGTCATGAGGTGCCCCCCACCTCAGCCTCCTTGTCTCCAAACTAGACAAGCCCAGTGTCCTCAGCCACTCCTCATAGGACATGACTTCCAGCCCTTTCACCAGCTTTGTTGCCCTCCTCTGGATGCAAGTACTTTAACATCCTTTTTAAATTGTGGGGCCCAGAACTGTACACAGTACTCAATGTGAGGCCACACCAGTGCCAGGTACAGTGGGATAATCACCTCTTTTGACTGGCTGGTTGTATTTTGTTTGATGTACCCCAGCATGTGGTTTGCCCTCTTGGCTGCCAGGGCACACTGCTGACTCATATTGCGCCTGCTGTTGACAAGCACCCCCTCATCCCTTTCTACAGGATTGCTCTCCAGCCCCTCCTCTCCCAGTTTATACTTGTATCAGGCATTCCTCCATCCCAGGTGCAGAAGCCAGCATTTGTTCTTGTTAAATTTCATGCCATTGATAATTGCCCAATGCTCTTATCTATCAAGATCCCTCTGCAAGGCCTCTTGTCCCTCAAGAGAGTCAACAGCACCTCCCAGTTTAGTATCATCAGCAGATCATTGATAAAAATATTGAACAGAATTGGCCGTGGAATTGAGCCCTGAGGAACACCACTGGTGACTGGCCACCAACCAGATGTAGTTGCATTCACAACAACCACTTGAACCCTGCTGTTCAGCCAGTTCTTCACCCAGCACACCATATATCTCCCAAGGAACGCATGCAATGTTACCTCAGCCCCCAAAATAGAAAGAGTCTGCTCTTCTTCCAAAGTAAGAAGAGTCTGTCTCAGCTGCAAGCAGTATAAGAAAATATTGTTTCACACAGGAACAAATCTTCTATGCTTTCAACAGGAGGAGTGCAGAATGTCTTTTTACTTTCTTCTGTAACAGATTACAGTTTATCACATAAAACCACAGAATCATTTAGGTAGGAAAAGACCCTTGAGATCATTGAGTCCAGCGGCAAAATGTTACATGTTAGATAAAAACACATTCTTAACTGTAAGATCTGCTAAACAGAAATCACAAAAGCATGCTTGTGAGTGCACTGTGTTAACAAAGCTGAAACTTTAGCTGCTTTTTGACACTGAGCTGCTGTGGTGATATTACCCATTTACTGTTGGTATCTGCAAGGCAGCGTGTTCGTACTGTGTTTGGTAATTAATGTGGACAAGACAACTTCAATGGGTAATGAAGTTTAGCTGCATATTTTTTTATTTCAGCATTAGAATGAGGAGAAGACAGAAAAGCAAAAATGTATTACAAGATCAATAGTTTCAAGACTCAGGCACTCCAGCAAGAACGTGCAATAGGTGATCACCGTACTTTCAAATTCTCTGTCATTCAGACTGACAGATGTGTCAGTATACACAGGATCTTAGCGTTCAATCATTAAGAACTAAATGTTGAAATGCTAAACTTGGAGAAGCCTTTGCTTTCCTAATTGAGTTTTCTACATGTTTTGATTCATGAAGAGTTTATTAATGTTAAGCCCGATTAGATTAATTTATGGAGCTGTGGTGCTGGTACAATTACTACTCACAGCCTACCAAGCTAATAATATTTGCGTAGCACCATGTGTGTGGCGTCTGAAAATAAATTATAACTCTGACTTTGGAATGTGAGCTATTTTGCTTTGCCTGAGATACAATGCAGTATCCACTATTACGTTGTGGGAAGATTTAAATGAAAAAATGTGACATTCAGCTATTAATTGGTTATACACAGGGGAAAAAAGAAGAGAGGAGTATTTGGAAATGAGGTCTGATAAACATTCAGTAAGTGGTTTTAAGTCCAAAGGAAGAAAAGTAAGGGGAAATTATCATTTGACATTAAGTGAGGGCTGGATGGATACCCAGGCCTCTCAGCAGTTTTGGGTGATTCACGGTGCTGTGCCCCCAGCCCCAACAAAGGGTAGCTGCAGAGCCAAAGGTTGTTCATATCTACCCTCTTCCAGTGGCTGAAGTAGAAGAGTGTCTGCTTATTTTCGATTCTTGAGAATTCCAGAGGCTTTGATTGAAGCTGGCATAGAATTTCCTGTGCACAAAAAGCTGATTTTCCTAATCTGGAAAAAATCAACAATCCTGTTATGTGGAATTATGATGACACACCAGAATTATTTCATGAATTCTGGATTCCTTAGCCATACCACCAAGACCTCGGTCACTGGAGCAAGCCGACAGGCGGATAGCACTAATAATAGACTGCTGTCTTTGGTACAGCCCAACCCAGAAGAGGAGACACATACTTACTCAGCTATTGACAGAAAGAAATGGTGAGACACAAAAAATATTAGGTTTTGCTCCAGATTTTGGAGGACCATGCGCTCGCCTGGTGGTAGCCCCTTTATGCATCCCCGACCTGCCTCTTGCTCCCACTTCCATAGCCCCTGTCATGCTGGGCCCTCAGCAAACTCCTCATACCATTGCCTCAATTAACCTTAGGCGCTAGCCCTGACAAGAGTGCCAAGGAGTTTTATTTTCTCACACACGTCTGCAAAGCTTGCTGTAGACGGGGTATTTGGAGCATGTATCAGCTACATTCTCGTAGGCTGGGCTGAGCACATGAAGATGGAAATGACGTAAAGGCTGACAAATTTGGGTAGTGTTTCATGGGAACAGCAAAAGGTATGTTCCAGCAAGTCTCAGATGTCTGCTCAATAGCAAGGGAAAATGATAGTATCACAACCAAATGGCTGCTCCTTTTCCTGGTAGTGGTTTTGTTTTGTGTTCTAATTTTTTTTTTCGAAAGAGAAAAATAATAATTTTTTCTGGCCTCATTTTTTGAAACACCTGAACCATTTCTTTTGAAGTTAAAAAAAAAAAAATAGCTTTGGACTGTGGAAAATTTCAGCTCAAATAAGTTCTACAAAGTTAAGCGCAGCTGTGAAAACAGCCTCTAACATTGGGAAGTATTCACAAACTGTAACTTTCCGCAACGTTGCTGAGAATAAATAGTTCATACTGTATACGTGAAAAGTAACAGAGAAGCTAGTAGGTATTTTATATTGTTGCTTATACGTTTTTAAAGAAGTAATTTAGTTGATGCTGGGGTTTTCTGATAATGGAATACGCTAATTTTTCCTTAAGACTCGAAAAATTACTGTGAAACTGACACTTCAATATTATATGGTTATAAATAGTTGACATTTCTGTAGTTGTAATAAAAATGTTCTGTGAAAGACTTTGAATATGAACACTTGCATGTACATATAATTATGTAATCAATTTATAGCTGATGCTACGATAATTTCTGGCCGTTTTACAAAGCTCAGATGTATATGTTATCAGATGTATAATCTCTGTGCTAGCTGAGCTAGAAAAGCCACCTTTGTTATGTTAAAAAAGAGAAGAAGAAAGAAGAAAAAAATTATACCAGTACAGCAATTTTCATTTTTTCATTTGCTCAGATACTTTCATAAGTGCACATTTTTAATGGCATGGTCAGTTAAAACATTTTTAATTCTGAAACAATTTTTAATTAATACTGGTTTTTAACAATTTTTTTACAAAAATGTCTTGACTTTTTAACCTCTATTAAAAAGCTAGGAAGCACTTTGCAGAAAACTCATATTTCCCATCATTCAAGAAAAAAAACAAAATGGAAAGCTTGAGGCACTTCCATGAGATTTCATTTTTTGTTTTAAATTATCCTTTATCTTTCTTGTAGTGCCCCGCTTCTCTTTAGATTTATATAACTGGCTATTTTTGACCATGCTTTCTTAGACATCTTTTCTCTCAAGACTTTCTACTTCTTACCTCTCTTCCTGGCACATGTATAAAATTCCATCAATGGATTTTAATGAACTGAACAATAATATAAAATTTCTATTTGTGCATAAAATCTGCTTGTGTAGGCAAATCACGATGCATGAATATCTACCTGAAAACTTCAATGATTTTTTAAAAAGAATTTATTATATCATGCTTATCCCTGGTGGCTTTTATGGAGTGGGGTGAGGGTTGTGTTGGGCAAGATTAGAGCAGCCTGGTGGGAGGTGGGCTGCCCATCTGTCACCACCCCCAGGCATAAGAAGGGACCCCTATCCCCAGACCAGCCCCCTTGGTGAGGCCTGATACCCCTCCCTCCCTCCTATGGCATCACAGCCATCAAAGCTGCCCTTTGCTCCTTCTTTCTCGCCTCAGCGGCTTTCCCAACCCCCCAGGTAGCCGACATGGCCTCTTAGCTCTGCCCTCTCAGTCGCATCCCTCCTTTGGTGTAGCACAGCAGCCCAGGTGGAGCCCTCTGTCCCCTGTGCTGACTTCAAGGCACTGGCAGCCCCATTGCTGAAACCCCCCCTGGGCTGCCTGGGATGCCCCCTACCAGTTTTATTGCTACCTGGATACGGCAGCAATTATAATGACATTTTCAGCTGGTGGACTCTTCCAAGACCTTTTTGGAGCTGACCTGTGTGTCAGGGTGGCATGGCAGGAGGAGGAAGGAAAAGTGAAGATGAATTTTGCTATCCTCTGGCAGTGGGGGGAATAGGGAACTGCTTGTTAGAGGGTCTTCAGAGGGCTCGTTGGCCCTGCTGTTTTTCCTTGGGGATGTCGGAGGGAGACAATTTATTAGACAGTCCTAGCACAATGAGAGGGATAACTTACCTTGAAAAAAAGGGATGGGGAGGGAGACTCATAATGATTTCTTTGCTGAGTGAGAAGCTGGAAAGCTGCATGGCCAGGTCCATGTTCGCATATGTTGAAATTGTTTTTTGGAAGTTTTTTTTTTTTCCAATTCTTCAGTAACCCTGGTTGTAACAGCAAAACAGACCTGCAGCTTTCCTTCGACTGCCAGCTGACTCATCTGATTTAAAGATTTCATCCCAACATGCTGACGACTCCTACGAAAGCAGAAGGAGAATTTACAAAAATGTCATTTGAGTAAATTGAAAGAGAGAGTTTGTAGTAGAAGAAATATTAGATCATCTGTTTGAAGTTACGTGTGTTAATCAGAGGATTATGGCTGGTTATAACTGCCAGGACAATCCTCTGTTCCTTGCAGAAATTCAGGATGTAGATGTCCTTGTTTAGCTTTGCTTCTTTGGTTGTTTTAGCCAGGTTACTGTAGTAAGAGCCATCATGCCACCCATGTCTATAATTCTGTATGCGATTACTGTACTTGTGAACAGCAACAGTTTTAGGTACACTGAAACCTTTTCTAAATATGTAAAGCAATAATAAATATATGAATGCCTGTGATACCATCAAACCACAGCAGCATGTAGTGTTATCTAATGAGCATCCTGCCACAGTTTTATATGTTCGGTTCTTTCCTACATCTTTGCTAGTGAGGGCTTTGTGTTTTTCTTGTTATAGGAGTGATGGAGGATGATTCTGTGAAAGAAAGGAAGGCAATACCATTTTCCATTGATTTTATCGCTTAATAGTTGAACGTGGTATCTGTTAGCAAGGACACAGCGCAGCTAGGAGTGCTGACACCCACTTAAGGCAATGCCTAGTGAGGAGAACAATTTGGTCCATGATTCAATGAAGGCATATCCTTAAACCCTATTGATGTCCTCCCTCTTTCTTGCATTTAAATGTTTTTTAAATACCTTGCATTAAAAGCATCCTCCTTTCATGGTAACATTGGTATATATGTTTAAAACATTATTTGGACTATGTTTTAGAGACAGACACTGGAGCCTGAGTTTTGTGTTTAAAAATACCGATTTTATAATCTGTTGTGGAAATAATTGCAATAGGCTAAAAAAATAAGGTTGTTTTCTACAAGTTGCTCTTTGACAAACAACTTACTTTAGTTTGTCACAAACACTAAGTCCGTTTGCAGCTGTGTGTTTACTAGTGACATTTCAATGAATTACCTTATCTATTACCTGGCTTAAAATGGTGTCTCAAATCCTATGATTAACATTAACGAATTAATCATTTAGTAGAATCAGTAGAGTAAGACCAATTATTATTTTTTTACTGATCTTAGATATTGAATCTGGAGTTTCAGTTCACAATGTACTTTTTTAGGAACTAGCAGATGGATATTCAAACCAAACGCAGCACAATTGCTCTGTTTAGTAAATGTGACTTTAAATACTTTTTTTTAGGGATTCTGTTATGTGCTACTTTTCAGATAAAAAGCACAAAAATAAATGTTATTTGTTAATATTTGTCTAAGTTGTATGCTAGACATAAGGGAATCTTGCTTTTGGGGTCTGTTGTTACACTCAGCATCTGGTAGCAAAATTCACGGGCCATATCCCTGGTGAGTGTAAATTGTCATAGGTCCATTGACTTCAACTGAGCTATGACTATTTATACAAATTCCCCTGCCTGTTAGTTTTTGACTTTTTAACACTAGACTCCCCTTCTTTTCTGATACTATTTATTACATTCCTTTAGTGTATGGGAAAAGTTTTTACATCCCTCTTGTATTTTGGTGAAGTCTCTCTTTGAAGTGTTAACTACTTTGATGGGTATTTTCTGATATCCCAGGAGTGCTGATCTTTAGACATGGGTAAAGATGTGCAAAAAAAAGAAAGATTTTATGTGCTGGAAAGGCAGGTTATTTGCAGATAAACCTTTGGTTGGAGAATGAAAGTGTTTGTTCAGAGTACGGAAACAGGTAGGGCAGGAAGCCTGTGCCCTTCTCCCGTGACGTGGGCACAGGGTGCCTTCATCCAGGCAGGGGCCTGATGCAGCAGTGAAATTGTCCCCGCCATCGTTTCGCTTCTTGGCTTCAGCAGGCAGGACGCAGATGTGTTGGTGTGGGCTTTTTGGTGTTTTATGGTTTGTGTTTTGTTTTGGGGTTTTTTTTGAGGTTTTCCTGTACACCTGGGTTTTGGAAACTTTGCTAAAACCTCCAACACATTTGTGCGTGTTACTGAATTTCTGCCCTGTATGGGCAGAAGTTATGGGCGATGTCAGGAGCACCTAGCATTAGCCCAGCCCTTCTCAATGGATGAATAGTAATAGCTCAGGCAATACTGGTTTTGAAAAATCCTGTTCTTTTCCTCCATCAAATATTTATACCCCAGTCCTGTTGCCTTGAATGTCAGTAGTAAAACTTCCATCGATCTCCTGTGCACAAGAGGAGGCCTATTGCTTTACAGCCTATTGTAACTATTACTTTGAAAGACAACACTCTTGATAAATTTTGATTCATGGTGAAACAAGAGATTGAGTGTTTTATTTGATATTTTCCTGAAAGGTAAATATAAAAACCTCACTGGAAAGTACCAAGTATTTTTCTATCATAACATTAATATAAATTCACTATGTTTTCAACAGGAGGCAAATTTTATAGATGTGATACAGCATATGACAAGGGTAGTATGTTTCTCTTCTCTCAGATCTTCTCTGTGACCTGTTTCAGTGGGAGGGAGTGAATATTTGGAGACATGAACTCATTTTAGCCATCGAAAAGTGAACCCCTTGAGAGCTGAGTTTGCTCCCCAGCACTATGATATGATAACATGTCAAGAGTAAGGGTAAGAAACTACAAGGGCTGTAGTGCCAGATTATAAGAGGTCCTGATTTTGAGATGCAGTATAAACAAACCATGAAAACATATGTATATTAAAAACAGAAATTCCTGATTTCTTACTGTAGCCCTTTATAATGCCCTTCCCACAAGTCAGAGAGGTTGACCTCTCTTTGATTAAACATAAACCCTTTATGCCTTTAATTCTTTGTATTGCAGGTCATTTAACTTGTGTGCTTTATGAAGTAGCTACAGAGCGGGCTAAGTAAACTCATAATCTGAAATATAATTCCTGTCCTTTTCCCTCTGATCTTGCTGTCGATTATAATCATCCTCTTTACATGGCTTCTGCCATCAGTTTTCAAGCTGTAGCTATCAAAAACTCTCAGACTTTCCCACGAGTGACCATATACCAAATGTTGTATTTCTCTACCCATAGCAGATGGGATGATGTAAATTATTTGTCCTTTCCTTCGTCTGTCACTGTCTAACTGTGGTTTTCTGTGCATTTTTCCTTGCTTTGCCACTCCAATTGTAATGGAATATGGGGTGGAGTCCTAATATCCTCTCTTAGTATTTAACAGCTTTTAATTAAAACCTGTTTAATCCCTGGACAATATGAATGAGGGTCAAAACTTCAGGTTTGTTATTTGTTGTGGGGAAATTTTAACTGCACGTAGATTGCTTGTGGGAAACTGCTCTAACGAAGTTTCCACTATCTTTTTAAAAACTAACTGGAATATCTGGAATCTGGAATATCCCGTTATATTCTATGAATTGGCTTAGTATTGTTTACTCTGGTAAAGTAAAGCTGAGGATGTGTCCCTCCAAATAACTTCTAAATTTATTATTTGAATATATTAAAATAAATTGTTCTCAAACTATAATTTTAGATAACATTTTTGTTCATTTTATTGCAAGGGTAGGTTGGTATGGTATTATTCAATTATTTTTTTTTTAACGTATTCAATAAAAAAGTTTTTTTTCCTGAGTTTTGTTTTATGGCTGGTGCACAGTGTTGTGTCTCTTCTGTTTTCAGGAAAATAGATTTAACTTACAAGTTTCTGTTGTCTTTGTAAGTTAAGTTTGTGGGATGCAGTCAGAAAAGAGGTATCTTACTAGAAAATAAATATCTAGCACCTCTCAACTCTGCTCTCAGAATTCCCTTCATAAACTGTTGCTAAAGATTGTTATGCCTTCATGTGCTTTCTCTATTTTTCAGCAAAACCACTAGGTCTGCACTCACTCTGTTTTCAGCGGCACCAAATACATACTGAAAGCTCTCATCAGACTTATGTGCTTCACAAGGTGATCTGAGTATTGAACAGCATTTCCACGGTTGCCTTTTATTGACTGGCACTTTTTTGTTTCATATGCCCTCTGGACTGTTCAGCTGTGACAGTTACATACAATAGATTGTGTTACATAGGTATCATATAGTGTATTGTGCCCAGATGTATTCTTTCAGCATTTCAGATTTTCCATTAAGAAAAGCCTGTTTGTTCCCTAGGTATTTTCTTTTGTGGTCTTTTGTTCAGTGTTCTTTCTGTGTCACATGTGAAATTAAAGTAATGCTTAATGTGAGGGTGGGGGGTGGCGATGTTCAGCATGTTTTTGCAGCACATGCAGCACACCTAGAAATCTCTCCATATACTTCTAGAGGAGGTATCTACCTTATAGAAGTCTTGCATGACCTCCATCTAGAGAGATTCCTATTCATGCATGCTGGGTTTTATTGCTATTCAGAGGCACCTGGTTCTTCCAGTGCTTCCCTTATAGACCCAGATGTCCCTGCAAGTTATGGTTTCTGTCAGGGGGAAGAGGTTCAACTGGCACCATACCACTGAACCTGCATCTTTCTTCTACATAGCTTGTTTGATTAATTCTCCATTTCATACAGACTTTTTCTGCCCACAAACCTGAAGGTAGACTGTGTTTGATCAGGCTGTGCAGTGCATGTGTGATAAGGAACTTGTAAATGTCTTATCAGTGCTTGGTTCTTCAAGACGTTTCCAGACCTGGTAAGCCTGGTGAATCTTAGAGACACCCCATGTTGTACATAAAAGTAGTATCAGTGTTTTGGTTTTGTTTGTGCGTGCCCGAAATAGAAGGTTCTCCTGCTTTAGCTTTATATTAGAAAGGCTAGTTCTGAACTTTATTGTTCTGGCAGAATATCACCTTAGGAGCCTGGAAAACTAACGGCATTCATCCTAAGAAATGGAAGTTGGGGTTTTAGGAATAGAGATCTGTTTAGTCAGATTCTTTATGATTTTATTTTTAAATTCAAACTCTGGTCAAACATCTGACAAGTAGTTGGGAGGAGAGCTCTCTCAGTAGGAGAACATACCTTACCTCCGCTCTAATTGAGTGCTCAGAAAATTCATGTTCCAAGTGAGCTGTCTTTAAGACTGCCCTCCAGCAAATGTGAAAAAGAAGGTCAACACTTAGGATGTTCCTGATTCTGTTTTGTAAAAAAAAAAGTTATATAAAAATGGAAGAAAATCACTAGTGAGAAAAGGTAATGGTATCTTGAAACATTCAGAAAAAAACAATAAAGAACAAAGGTAGAAAAGTACCTGTGACAGTTAGCTTGTAAGATTTCTGCAAGTGGAACAAATTGAACTCTTCTGGATTCCTCTTGTGGAGTCAGATTTCTACTTTTACCAGGGTTCTAGATCAGAGCAGACTACAGCTCAAGCAGGAGGAAATTGAAGAGTCAGTATTTCTGCCTATTTTCAGCAACTTTTAACTCGTGCTCTGATCAGCAGCTGAGTTGCTGGCATATGGTTTGGAGCACGAAATCAAAGCCACACATGGTTGCAAAGACTCCTGTTTGAACTGAAAATGATGCCACTCCTGTGCTGTTTTATCAGATTCCCCCCAGCTTGCTTTTTGCTGAGGATGTTTTGCCATGTGCTGATTGTACATGTAGCTGAGGGAAAGAGTTATCTGTAAGGAGACTCTAAGTGCTGCCACTTCTGCAGCTTCATTGAAATCAACCATTTTCCTAAGAAGACTAATGTAATTTTGTTCCCCTGAACACTAGTATTAGTCAAACTGTATTCACTGAGTTGCCTGACCTGAGAAAGATGCATATAGAATAACAGCCCAGCTTCTGTCAGAGTATCTGACATCAGGTTACTGTTTACTTTTGCTTGCATCCATGGTAATGGTCATATCCAGTTTAGTTTAATCAGCAGTTGACTATAACATGGGAGGGGAGAGCATATGTGTGTATATATAGTATCTAAGCTGTATTTAGAAGTTCTTGACAGAAATAAATAAATGGAACTAAGTAAGAGATTACACTGTTTTTGTCACCAAACCCATGCTGTTTGGAGTGCTATTTTTTATAGATTTTTTTTTCTTCTTGCTGGCAATAGAGCCCTGCACTGCGAGTTGAAGTGTGAGGTACAGTTTCAGTTAGATACATTGCAGACTTTGTTCTGCAGGATAGGCGTATGAATTTACTCTTGAGAAGGAGGTCAAATAGGGGTTTCATATTCATTCAGCTCCTTGTGGGAATTGCTGACTTCCTACTGAGGTGGTTAAGGATCATAAAACAGGCACAGACAAAATGCTTTGATATTTTTGTCCCTTCAGGCATGATGCAATTTTTGCAAAAGTAGAGGTTTTGTTATGAGATTGAAAGAATTTTACTGCAGGAATTAATTGATCCTGAAAGACTCTTCCTTTACTTCATCCACCATAATCAAAAACTTACATATCTAGAACTTGTGTCAAGAGTTTGCAGCCAAAATGTTGCTTTATGAATATTTAACAATCTTACTGTGATAGGAAGTAAAGGCCAGATCTGGACAACAACTGCATGAGACACTTCATTCATATCACCATGGTTTATCTAGCAGCTGTGTGATGGATTGGGTCCTGTTAAGTCATTGTCTTTCTGGGAGGAAAGGGAGACATGCTGCTCGAGTGGTGATCGACGGTTCCAGCTTTTGGCTACACTGTATGGACCGTCCTGCCCAAACTTCCACTTCCAAAGAGTTTATACTTTAAGAAATAGTGGTAACATTTTCCTGAAGAGATGAGCTTTATCAGGGAGACACAGCAGAGGAAAAATGAAAAGAGGTTCCTAAGACAG
>VYZW01009675.1:19507-41605 GCA_013401315.1 Balaeniceps rex
AATGACAGGGGGTGTTTGAAATTGTGGTAACTTGTTAGATAAAAAAACCCCAAATCTGTGTACCTACTGCTGAGATTTTGCTTATACTTTTGCCCATACTTCCGAAGTGCAGTTTTTGGTGGAAGGTCTTTGTGCTCAGAGCCGTAGGGCGTTGAAGGGAGGCTGTGTGTGGGAAATGGTGACACCTACCGCCCGACACCGAGAACATTTAACAAAGTTACAGCCGACATCTACAGGGAATTTTCATCCTGGATTTTCATTTCCCTGCCGTGCTGATGTATGAAATATACTGCCTTTGTCTCTACGACCCCTGGTGCTGTTAGGTCCTGGCTATGTGATTAGGTGAGAATTGCGACCTTCTATTAAAAACGAAGGATGTTTCTGGAGAAAAAACTTGAGACATGACTTGAAAGACTGGAAGGCCAACAATAAAGAGTGCATGGACCTGACCCCTGACCTGTGGATATGTGTGCCTAGCAATGTCTTTGCTGTGCAGTTTAATATCTTTTAATAACTAAAAAATAAAGCCCTTAGATGCCACCACACAGTCCTGTTGGCTTTTGCGCCTCCCATCAAAATAAGGACATGATTGTGAATTGTGTACTCTATGTTCATGCTGATCTAAATTCTCTAATGCCTTCACAAAAATTAGTGTGGTGTTTCAAATAGCCAACAGTGACCGCTTCACTTCTTCAGTTTTATTTTTTCCCTGTTAGTCTTCAGGACAAACACGTCACAGCTGTCTTTTGAGGCCTGATATTGTGCTCGCATGCAGTGTTCCCTATATGACTGATAGACAGTTATATTCCTGTGCTAATATTCCTGTACTAAAATAAACAAAGGTGTAAACAATTCAAAAGGCTGGAGTTGGGGCTGCTTGCTGTATGTGTGGTGTTTAGGAATAGACAGGAGACTCTGATAGCAGGTGGCAGCAGGAAGTAGATAGTTGAAAGGAGAGAGCTAGACAAGAGGGAAAGAATTGATTTGTAGGTTGTAAATAGACTGCTGAATGACTTGAACTGCTCGTTTCCTCTCTTTTTACAGTGTGCGTTGATGGAATGTGCAGTCTAGCAAGGCTCACTCACAGATGATGCTTTCCAGTGTGGGAATAAACGTTCCTACATTTAAAGCTTAATTCATCCCCAGATACATGATGGATATGCAAATTTGTCTTTCTTTGCAATGTGCAAGAAAATTCTCAGATAAAATTTAGTGTGTGGCTGCTTAGAGCTGAAGGGGAGGATTAAGTTCCTAATTCATTATGACATTCTTCTTAATGTGATCAGTATCCTGAAGTTGATTACATTCATTTTTCCGCAAACTGCTGTCTGTTAAGCTTCTCATGTCTATTAATAGCAGTATCTCCCCAAATACCAATGGCACACTTCCTTTTGCCTGTCAAGACTTGAAAAACACTTGTCTTGTTTATTGATCAAAATGTCTACATGAGGAAGAAGTTAGGTGATCCTAGTTCAGATTTTACCTAATTAGGAACTTTGGAAATACGTGTCAGAATCCTGGCAGGTGTATCTTGCCTTCACTCTTTATCCTTTCAAGTTTAAATTAGTCAAGTGCCAGCAGTTTGCTCAATGCTAGTTGCTTGGGTAACTTCCTAAGAACTGAGGTCCTACAAGCTCTGTGTAGATGTCAGAGGGACACTGGGATGCTGGGTTTGCTTTCTGCATATGTCAACTCTCCTTCACAACAGAAATGACCTCATTTCCCTGCTGCTCAGTAGGCTTTCAGACCCTCAAGGAAAGATGAAAGTTGTAAAAGGCAAATGACATGAAAATTATGTTGTTTCTCCTGCTTTTCATGAATTAATACTTAAGCAGTATTTTTATTCCTTTCCAGCTGCATTTACCATGATTGGCACTTCCACACATTTGTCTGATCAGTGCTCACAGTTCGCTATACCATCCTTCTGCCACTTTGTGTTTCCCCTGTGTGACGAGCGCTCTCGGACCCCAAAGCCGCGGGAGCTGTGCCGGGATGAATGTGAAGTTCTGGAGAATGATCTCTGTAGGCAGGAGTACAACATTGCTAGGTCAAACCCCCTCATCTTGATGCAGCTACAGTTGCCTAAGTGTGAGGATCTCCCACGACCTGACACCTTAGAAGCTGCCAACTGTATAAGGATTGGGATCCCCGTGGAGAGACTCAGCCGATGTAAGTCTGGGTGTTTCATCACCGGGAAAAAGTAGGGTTTGTTGCTTCCTCAGGTTGGGTCTGAGAGACAATATTTTATCAGTCATACTTTTTGTAAAGAAAGTGCTGCTATACTGGACACTACCACTTTTTATCATGTTAATAGTGACCATAATCTTGCAGTGTTGTAAGGTATAGCTAGGATGGTGAGAAAGTTTAAAGGATGCTGCTTAGTACTGAAAAGGGTTATATTAGCCACCCTGGGCTATAAAACTCTGTGTTCACACAACTGATTTGACTCAGATTTGCAAGGGGCAGCAGCGCGTTGCAGGCTTCTCTTCCCACATGCGTGCCCAAACCTCTGGCCAGTCCTTACCTTTCTGGATGAGTCTCCTCATGCAGCCATTTGTGACTTCTGTACCTATCAATAAACCTCAAATAGGCTGTGGAAGCTTCACTGGAATAATCTGTTAAGAAATTAAACATTTAATGTTCATTCTTTCTATATGGAAATCCACAAGAATATTAATCCTGTAAATTGAGCATGGAGTGTAATTGTCTTTCTTCACCCACACAGGATGGGTGAAAACACTGATCTTGCTTCTGTGAATTTATATTTGCATCCAGGAGTAGAAGGGCTATTCTGTTGTCAGTAATTATGTGCTGACAATTTTTCTGCCTACTCCATTTCCTAGCAATTAATCACCACCCCCTACAATGTTCAACAAGGAAGCTCCAAGAGACTAAATATGTTTAAAGTTCAAAGTGTGATAAGGTTATTCTGAATATCCATTGCCTGAACCCACAGTTAGGAGCAGGGGTCATGGCATAATGGTGAGCATGGAAGACTAGCTGTGTGCCTGTAAGGCAATAATCTAGTGAAGCTGAGAAGCAGAAATAACTGAGAAAATGATGACAGAGACACATCAGCCAGGGAAGAAATATCAAGCAAAAGGAATGAGAATAAAACTAACAAAAATTCTGGCAAGAGTCGTCTGTGATCCTCAGAGCCAGTGGTGCTCCTCTATTGGAACAGCTGCGGTGTGAGTACCCTGGGGGTTTGGAGGAAGGGCTTTGAGAGAGATGGATTCCTGAGGGCTGGGGAGGGGGACTCGGAAAAATGGAGAAGGCAATGTTGGAAGCATACGGAAAAATGCATGATTCAGTTGAGGTGATACATATGGGAGACAAGCACTCAAAAAGTATGATGAGAGGGTAGCAGTAAAAGAGAGACAGAATAAAGGTAAGAATCCAGTGGATATGAAAGTGACATATCTGAAGAGAAGAAAAGCCTGAATCCCTTCTTTCTAAAAAAGAAAAGAAGGAAAAATTGGCAAGAGGCATTAGAAAATGCAGCACTAACTTCTCTAGGAGGTGAGCAGTGTGAAGAAGACAGGAAGATTATGAGAAATAAAAGTAGCAAAAATTTACACTGTTGGCATCTGAAGACTTTTCCTGAAGTGAGACTCCTACCTCTAATTTAGTTTAACTTATCTTGTCCTGTATCTAAAGGTCCATACATACTCCTTGGTATCAACTTGCATTCAGAGTTACCAAATATTGGTGTGTATAGCCATAGAGCTGAGACACACCAGGACAGAACCCAGAAACTACTGGGTGTTAAGAATACAGATACTCATAGAACTGGAATCTAAAATCTTTCATTTAAATCCTGAAGTACCTAAATTCAAGTACTTTTTGCATAGATGGTCTATGCACTTCAACCCTTTTGATCTTGTTGGCTCTTGATTGTTTTGTTATTTGCAATGTTTCGTCAACCCTGTGTTGCAGATCATCAGTGCTACAATGGTTCTGGAGCAGACTACAGAGGGACAGTCAGTGTTACCAAGTCTGGCCACACTTGCCAACTCTGGGACTCCCAGAGTCCCCACAGCCATGATCTGACAAGCACACAGTTTCCAGAGCTAGGTGGAGGACATGCGTATTGCCGAAATCCTGGAGGTCAGATGGATGGGCCCTGGTGTTTTACAAAGAATAAAAACGTACGCATGGAACTGTGTGACATACCTTCCTGTAGTATGTATTCTCTTTCTTTTTTCCCCTACTACTGTCCTGAATCTTGTGTAATTTTGAATGTTCCCTATTTTTACAAGTACAATTCACTTAAGAGGTTTATGCTTTCAAATGTTTCACTTGCTGTAATGTGGCACCCCTGTTTTTTGTTGTAGGCATTTAATATTTTCTGGAGGTCAGAGCTTGTAACTGAGATATTGTGACATTTTTTTATTATGTATTGGGTACTTAAGCTGAGATAATAATTAATGATACTGCTGTAGTTTGTATTCTAACTTGTCAAATGCCAAACTTGACGTGCTTACCACCTGCATCTGTTTGGTTTGCTCACACTACTTGCTCTGTATGGCATCTTGCAGGCAGCAAGGATTTTCGATCCTGTAGAGGGAGATATAGCACCATGCTTGGTTGGAAGGAAACAGTGTGAAGTGCAGAAGCAGAGATGTCATAAAACAGATGATCTTATCAGAAAAGTCCTACCCTATCTGCTAGTGGCTCTGTACTGCACAACTGATAGCAAAATTAAAAGGCACAGCTCTCACAGCTTAATATTGTCCCACTCACTTCCCTGTACTGGTACAGCCTTCACTCTAGAGCTGTTACAGTGGTAACTGTCTTTGACACAATAAAGCAACTTAATACTGTGCTTCATTAGGAAGAAAAGCATGTTTCCTGCAGCAACAGATGTATCATGGAAGCCATAAAAGTGGTTTTGTTACAGATTGCCTGGATGTTTAGGAACACTCAAAATTGATATGAAATTTCTTAGTTACTTCACTTTTTTACAGTAACATGATTTGACATTTATAATAAATTTCTATGTTGCATGTAACACGGTGTAAAGATAACACTGGGATGTGGTTGTGGTGAAGGCAGTAGCCACAAACAGCAAAACCACAGGTTGCAGAAAACATCCCAGGCAGTTCCAATGAATATTTTGGACATCACTATGCTTTCCTAGAGTCTCTAAGCATCAAGAAAAAAACATTTTAGGAAGCTTTGGAAACAGTCTTATTAGGTGTATTGATGGCTTTTCCATGTCTGCCTTGCTGTAACATAAAAGCATTTTAATTCTATTAAGTACAGAACAAATAACATCTCTGCCAGTGAGAAGTGAGATTTACTTTATTCTGGCAGAAGTATTACCAGTGGAGGTAAAAAGTGGGCAAAGTGCTGATGAAATGGCTGAAGTTGTGTGAGAAGGCCAGACTGCAATGTTGTGCTGCGGTGTATCACATTGAGTTCACTGCTTTATATACTGTGATGAAGACTACTCACTTGGTTTTCATCCCCTGAACAAGATAATGCAACGATACTCTGGTCTATGTTCTGCAGTTCCCATAACCAGAAGACTCAAAAATAAAGTGACATAAACCACATACTGTTACAGTCAACACATTAAGTGTGGGGCTCCTAGTTTATCTTCATACAGCTAGTTGCTATATCCATTCAAACTTCTTTGAAATATTTAATAGAAAATTATGGAGAAGGGGGAGAAGGTAATGTGACTTCTGTTTTCAAGCTATAGGAGTTTACTTTTTGTTTAAAATATAGTATTAATAATCATAGTGTAGGTTTGGGGTTTTGTTTTGCTTTACCATTGAATGCATTAAAAATACTTGTTGTAAACAATGAACATTTCTGTGCCTGACAGTTCCACGTGACAACAGTAAAATGGGAATCCTCTACATCCTGGTTCCCAGCATAGCCATCCCTCTGGTTATTGCCTGCCTTTTCCTCCTGGTCTGTATGTGCAGAAACAAGCAGAAGGCATCTGCTGCTACACCACAGCGCCGCCAGCTGATGGCATCTCCCAGCCAGGACATGGAAATGCCACTCATTAATCAACACAAACAGGTTTTTTTTTCCAGAATTTGCTTAGGCCACATATTTCCAAAGTGTCTTGATTTTCAGCATCTCAGATTGTTGGTGTTTGAATTGAGCTGTGTTGTAAGGGACCTAATTTTCATACTGTGCTGGCCATCTACTTTAGTGAAAACCAGGTCTTGCACTCGCTAGCTGTATCTAGAAATCCTTGCCTTGGGCAACAGCTTTCAGGAGAGAGTATTTTATGACTTTTGCCCTTACCTGTCAATCCCCATTTTGCCTGTTGTCTCAGTGACTGGAAATGTTGTTATTTCTGATCCAGTCTTCAGCCTGCAGCTCATTTTCGCTCCTGGTAATGACGCGGCCGGTTTGCTTGTTTAAAGCAGGACGCACAGTAGGGTTTCTTGTCTAATCTATTGGCTCAGTCTTCTGGTATTCTGAATCACCACTGAGTGGGGGGCTGAGCTGGGGTGCAACATGTTTCTAAGGCTGTGTGTCACAAAGGATGGTGAAATGAAATGGCTTTGAACTGCTGTCTACAGATCTCAGCTCCTGCATATGATTTTCTGGGTCAACTAACTGATCTCCGCGCTAAAATCCTGTTCAGAGCTCATGTTGAATTTTTAATCACAGTATTTACAAGATGCAAGCTCTAAAAAACAATGCTCAGTTTGGAACAACTGGCAACATCTGTTCAGGAAACTGTAGAATATTTGTGGGATATTACCAGTTGTAACAAATTGCATTGATTTTATGATAAGGAGGAGGTTTAATGCCTGAGTCTGGCCTGTGCTGGAAACTGTCTGGTCCAGTCCACAGTCTGTTGGGCACTAAAATCAGAGCTTGTTCCCGAATCACCTGTTAAAGCCCCTTTCCAGCCTGCCCTGCTCCCTCCTCCTGCAGTGCCCTGTGTGTGAAGCTGTGCCAGCTGCATCTGGCTCAGCTGGGGACTCCTTCAGCCCATGCTGGTCAGGAGGGACTCATTAGGTCACTGTCACAAACTCCCTTGTTTTCCGTGCCAGCTGCAGGAGGGAGGCTCTGGGGATTTCTCTCTCTTGGCTTTGCCACTTTTCCTTCATGTACCAGAGAGAAATTCCTTCTTCCTTCTGCTCCTCTTCCACTCCCCTCTTCATCAGAGCTAGCACGAGGTTTCTCAGCAGGGGTACTGTGTACGGCAGGGGCTGTTCCTGTAGTGCAATGGAGGAGAAAGGTCATATCTGCTACTGCAGAACTGAAAGAGAGAGGTTTTGTTCCTCCTGCAGCTGGAAGGGATGTTTCAGTTCATGCCGAGGCTGCCACCTCCTCAGCCAGCTCCCGCAGCTTTTCTGACGGATCTCCAGTGGGCACCTCTGGGCAGATCTGTAGGGCAAGTGCAGCTGCAGTTAATAGACATTGTCGTTTGCCAGATTTACCCTGAACCAGTTATTCATTTACCTTGCAGGAAATATGGTCGCTCCTTTGTAAAAATATACTCATCATCTTGCAGCATAATTCAATTTACACTTCTGATAATAGTATAACTCATTTCAAGGCTAACTGTAAAATCAATATACTGATGTGAATATACAAAAAGCTGAAAAGTCATTTTGGCCCAATTTATCTTCCATTTGGAGCATCTAACCACTGGGAACTTTTCTTTAGTAAGGGATTCTGTTGTTTAGAAAACACAGTGATTTTTTACTGACTTACTTTCTTTACTTCAATTTCAGGCTAAACTTAAAGAAATCAATCTGTCCACTGTGAGGTTTATGGAGGAACTAGGAGAGGAGAGATTTGGTAAAGTCTACAAGGGGCATCTTTTTGGTACAGCACCAGGTGAACAGACACAAGCTGTTGCTATCAAGACACTTAAAGACAAAGCAGAACTGGCTCTACGGGAAGAATTCAAACATGAGGCAATGATGAGATCACGATTACAGCACCCAAACATCGTTTGTTTGCTGGGAATAGTGACGAAGGAACAACCCATAAGCATGATATTTAGTTATTGTTCCCACAGTGACCTCCATGAGTTCTTGGTGATGAGATCTCCCCATTCGGATGTTGGCAGCACTGATGATGACAAGACAGTAAAATCCACTCTGGAACCAGCAGACTTTTTCCACATTGTGACTCAGATAGCTGCAGGAATGGAATATCTCTCAAGCCACCACGTTGTCCACAAGGACTTGGCCACTAGAAATATACTGGTGTTTGATAAAATGAATGTGAAAATATCTGATTTAGGCCTTTTCAGGGAAGTTTACGCTGCTGATTACTACAAACTGATGGGAAATTCCCTTCTTCCTATCCGGTGGATGTCCCCTGAGGCTATTATGTATGGCAAGTTTTCTATTGATTCGGATATATGGTCATATGGAGTTGTGTTGTGGGAAGTTTTCAGCTATGGCCTGCAGCCTTACTGTGGTTATTCTAACCAGGATGTCATTGAGATGATCAGGAACCGACAGGTTTTGCCATGTCCTGATGACTGCCCCACATGGGTATACACTTTGATGTTGGAGTGTTGGAATGAATTTCCCAACAGAAGACCAAGATTTAAAGATATACACAACAGACTAAGAACATGGGGAAACCTTTCTAATTACAACAGCTCAGCGCAAACCTCTGGGGCAAGCAACACCACACAAACAAGTTCTCTCAGCACAAGCCCTGTTAGCAACGTCAGCAATGCTAGGTACATTGGACCAAAGCAGAAAACTCCAGCTTTCCCTCAACCGCAGTTCATACAAATGAAAGGGCAGATGAGACCGATGGTCCCACCTCCTCAGCTCTACATTCCAGTCAATGGTTACCAGCCAATGCCTGCCTATGGCGCTTACTTGCCAAATTTTTACCCCGTCCAAATTCCAATGCAAATGGCTCCTCAGCAAATTCCTCCCCAGATCATTCCCAAACCAGGCTCCCACCACAGTGGGAGCGGATCCACCAGCACAGGCTACGTAACAACAGCGCCTTCCAATGCATCGGTGGCCGACAGGGCTGCTCTGCTCTCGGAGGGCACGGATGACACGCATAATGGAACGGAAGACATCGCCCAGAATCCCGTCCAGGAGGAGGAGGAAGAGGAGGGCTCTGTGCCTGAAACAGAATTGCTGGGTGATAATGACACACTTCAGATGGACGAAGCAGAAATTCAATCGGAAGCCTAAGGAATCTGGCCTCATTACTAAGAATTTCACATCACTTCCATGCATGGAGACTGTAGATCCTTAGGCTTAATAGCAGTGATTTTGACCTGACTAAAAGAAACAAAACTAAAAAAACCTACACCCATGTAAAGTGCAGCAGTAATAATATACCGGGTTTATTGACCATTGCCACCATCAGATTTTGCAAATAAGATGGTATAGAATTGCTGGGTTTAATCTTTTTTACTGTCCTACAGTTCTTGAGGGAAGCTGCTTTTCAGTTATGTACTGTTGCTGTGCAACGTATTGCAGAGTAGCATTGCACATCATGTATATCATGATATGTGAGTGTAATGTTAGTGAATTATGCTTAAATCAATAACACAAAAAGGAATCCAACTATGGTTGCAGAATTGTTCTGAGCATAAAGAAGTGCCCTGGGTGTGATGGACAACTTAGTTTATAGTATTTATCTCTTTGATGTAAAGGACATGAGATTGTTGTTTGCTTTTTGAGTCTGAAAAAATAACAAGTTGAGAATACTTATCCGTGTTTGTATTATGATGACCAGAAAAGTAGGGAAACTGAACGTAAAATTGGCTGTGCTGAGTCAGACCATGGGTCTGTCCAGCCCAATAGCATGTATCGAAAGGCCATTGATAACGTCTGCTCAGGGAAGACTGCAAGGGCAATTTCCCTTGTAGAATTTCCAAGGGTGTTTCCCTACCTCCAGCAATTTGTGGCTTAGGGACTTCCCAAGCCAGAAGTGGAATTTTTTTCTGTTTAATAGCCCTCGATGGAATTTTCTACCATGAATTTATCCAAGAGATTTTGAACCCACATAAACTTATAGCATCCACAACATCCTGTGGAATAACTTGAGAGGAGAGAGGATGGCTTGCTTTCATCATTCCCAATGAATGACTGTGACAGAAGCTTCCAAATGAGATCGTCTGACTGCATTTGTGGATGAAAGTATTCCTTCTCTGCTGTGTATTTTCAGCAACAAGCAGCCTTAATACACTGTTAACCAAAAATGGGGATATTGTAGGGGATATTGTAGGTGTGCACTAACTTAACAATCCAACTTTAATTGCCTATTTGTATCAAGTATAGAAAAGGGCTCCACATGTATGTTCCTACATTGTAAAAGTGTTGGGTTTTGTGCGGGGTTATAGACTTACTTGATTTACCGCAATTACTGCTGGATTGCATGTGAAACCATGTTTTTTCCTGCCTTTTTAGTGAAAATGAATCTTTGAACTTTAGAAGACCAAAATAAGCAATACTGTACAAAGTGCTGGTTTTGTGCTTCTATTTGCAGGATGAATCATGTACAGACCTTTAAATGTAATTTATGTTTTACTACATTTTATATACTTCTTTGCATTGAAATATTTGGGGTTTTGAATGAATGACTTTATAACTTAACCATTTACAATATTCACATGTGGTGCAGTTTTATTGTATTGCTGTTTCATTTTGTTAAACATGCAGAGAGGTCCATACATTTCATGACCCTTTCTGTAATACAAGCAATACGCATTCTCATTGTAGCATTGTAGCCAACACGCACTATAGCTATATGTTGTACATCCAACATTGATTATTCAATAAAGTCATGCAAAAAGTATGATTAAGTATGTTATCTTTATAGGTCCTACAGCCGCTGTTTTGTTATGGTACCTTGTGGAAATAGAAACGGCCACAGTTCCTTAGGTTACAGGTTTCACACCTAAACTACAACTTTTTATTTTATTACATCGGGGTTCACTTGTAAGACATGTATCACACATGATTGTGATTGTGATCTACACCCTGTGTTCATGGTATGGCAGCATTACTTATTTCCAGCATTTCACCTGGATTTGGAAATGCACTGGTAGGAATAAAATACGAAAGCTTTATTACTTGTGTTAATATAATGCAGCTTTGGGTGCTATTACTAAATAAAGGATAACGAAATAAAAAAGTGTGACGTTTATTTACTTTAAGTTCTTTGTTTCTTCTAGGTTTCACGTTCTCAGATTAATGAACTTCATTAATCAACCACATTGGCTTCCTTTGCTAATTTACTGCCTGAAAAATAGAGAGTAAGTGGTCCAGTTACACCACAGGTGCGTCAGTGAGGGAAAAGATATAATAAATGAATGAGTGGCAGTCAGTGGCAGCTTCTGTACAGCACTGTCTGAAGTTCAGCCCATTTCTGACAGTCAAAGAGCGTTACAACTTTGGGTGCTTTGGGTGCATTTTGGGAAGCTCCTCATTCCTTTCTTCAAGCATCATAAATTCAAGCCTATAAATCACTATAGCCAGAATAAATAGGACAGACTCCTATACTGACTTCCGCACCCCCACTAAGATGTGGATGCGCTCTCAAAGTGACAGTACAGGAGCGATATACAACTCTAGGCCAGCCTTGGTGATACACACAGTACCGCAGAGGGGTTTTCTCCCCTCCATTGATACGGACGCACTTCCCTGAGCTGCCAGGATCGGAGCCATGATGGCATGCAAATACCTTGTCTGTGGCTCAGGTGAGCACCTCTGCACAAGTGGTTACCACTACCAACACTTTAGTGGCTACTGTAAGTCATATGGATTGACAGTAACTTGTCACTCTGCAACTCCCCAGGCTACTGCCCCCGTGATGTCTGCTGCAAAGACCCAGCCAGAGTCAGGATCTGCCTTTCCCCCTCAAGATTTGGAAGCAAGGCCAAGGAAAAGCAGGGAAGGAATGTGGCGGTAAGTGGATGGGACAAGGTGGTAGGGTGGGAATAGAGGAGGGAAGAGTTGAGGCTGGGGCACAGCAAAGCCAGCACAATGCTGCTTACTAGGAAATGCAAAGTTATTTCTTCCTGCCAGGCTTAGCAAAGCTGGAGTTTGTCCTGGTGGCAGAACGACTTTTCTAGGCAACAAATATACGTCTGGATGGCCAGGAGAGGGCAAGGTGTTTTTGAGAAGACTGTGAGATGTTTCAAAAGTTTTCTCTTGCTCTTGCTAGTTCCCTACTCTGCTGCAGCCTATATATCTTCCTAAAAAAATAGGGACTGACCTTGGGAAAAATGGATAGAGCATTGGTAGTGTCCACAGCAGCCTACTGATGAGGCAAAAGGCTGTGGCTGACAGAGACTGCCTCTTCCCCATCTCCAGTGGTATATGACACTGGACCTGGTGCATGCCCTCACCCCACCCATCCCAACTGGTTTAGCTGTCCTTAATCAAGCCCAGCTCTCTGATATGGTGCAGATGTCTGATCTTGGCTCAGACTGTTGTGAAGAAAGAGCTGTTGAAGAAAGAAGTGGAAGGAGCCCTGGTGGCATCAGCCCCTTCTCTTATGTGCAGCCTACACCTCCAGAGCACGAAGATGCTCCTCAAATTCACCTCAGGGCAGGACAAAGCACCCATGTGCTGAAGAGGTCCCTGGCAGGACTGGAGGTCAGCCCATCATCAGCAAGCCTGAAGGTCTGCACTGCATGTGTTCATGAGTCCTGGTGAGGAAGAGGCGAGGAGGGAGAAGCTGAAACACAAGACAGGAGAGCTTTGGGTATAGCATAATCATAAGTGCCAAGGCAAAGTCTTGACCCATGACAGGACTTTCTTAGGGTTCACGTGTCCCAGAGCACAATGAACCAAAGGTCTGTAGGATCCAACAGTGCCCTGGTCAACTAGGCATCTGCCTGTGCCTGAAAACACGTGTAGGTCCCTGTTTGCAAAAGCATATGGGGTAGATGGGAATGGATTTGTAGTCACAGGGAAGGGAAGATTGGGGATGGTTTATGGTCTGAGTGGGGAAACTAAGTGACTGTAGATGTGCACACCACCTCCACCATGCTAGTGCAGCCTGGCAAGAACGCCAATCTAAATCCCTTTCTGATATGGTCCGAGATCTGGGTTATTGCAGGGTGTTTTCATCTGTTTTACCCATTGGGACTATAGGGAAGACAAAACTATAAACAATGCAATATAAACAGCTGTGTAAGAACAGAGGATTCACCCACAGTGCAAACTGATGAGTACAAATAGGCCTTATTATTACAAGCTTTGATAGGCAAGCTTCATTCCTTCACCTTTATCTAAATGTCACTACTCTCAGTTTCATCTAATGATTTCCCTAAAGGCTGATCCAGAAGGACATGCTTGCTTTGGAGATATGAATCTTTTGTTCCTGTATCTGCCATGGCTACAAACATCATAGTAAGTCAAAGGGAAATTACTTCACAGTAACAGTGCCTCAAAGTTTTATTAGAGATATGAATTTGAACTTGTTTCTCACTTACTATCTAAGGAGTTCATTAGATGTCAATTGCTTCTGTGTTCAGAGAAATCATCTCACTTTGGCCGTGTTGGACTGAAGGGAAGACGTCTGATGCTTTCTGGGAGAGAGCTCAGGGACACTTTTTGAGTTGGAGCACTCTCAAAAGATGTCAGACTTTGAGGTGTTTGCCAAAACAAATGTAAGGATGAAACACCCAGCTACAAGCACAGTTGTATCTTCAAATAAAGCCATGCTTTACTGTTTTTAAGTCATAGTTTGTCCCTGCATAGACAGTAGCTCTCTGTTTCTAGACAGGCAAACTCTTCTGCAAACTGTTCTCAAAAACAGCATTTCAGTTATCCAAAATATGAAGAAAAAATCCACTGGCAAAGCCATCCTCTATTTGAGGAAAGGGACTAAATTCATATTGTAAGGAACGATGTATGTTACTGTTCTATAAATAAATATATGAAATGTTAGTGGAATGGCAGGAATCAAGTTTTGGGGATTTTCTCAGACACTGGGAAAGGGTTATTAGAAGATTCGAAGAGTAGTGGCATACAGCATGAACAATGACATGGCTCAGTGAACAAGGTTTATTTCCGTCCTATTAGAAAACTGAATTTTGTTCTCATTTTTTCAAAAGTGACCTTGTGTAATCTTTCAGTTTTGCCCAGCTTGCAGATACGACAAGTTGTTGGCTCCTTCAATCAGCAATGTGAGGTCTGAGTAATCTGGGGACTATTAAGCAATACTAAATGTACTCAGTTGGCAAGATAAACCGAGTCCATGATATCCGGCTCAGGCAGATCTTTCTCTACACCAAAATGTACGTATCTACTGTGATAAAATGTAGGAGAGTTGGTTTGGCAGGGTTTCCTTTCCAGAAAAACGCTGTAAAAACATTTTTGCACCTAATATTCCTGTCTTGCCCTATGCTTGATGTTGAAGAATTGTAGTGTCTGGACGCTATAGCCACTGCTCCTCCTTGATAGATACATGATGGGGGCTCCTAACACTGGGTTCCCACTGCAGAAGGCCGTGGCTTGCTTTGTGACATCAAGTAGAAGGCAACCCCTGCTTGTGCATATGTGCATCTGTGCATATGTGCATGCATGCCTGTTTTTGGAAGAAAATATATCCTGGAATATAAGGCAATAACTCTGTGTTCAGGGTCAAATGAAATGCATGTGTGTGCATGCACATACACATGTACGTACACACACGTGCATACAAACACAAAACAGCAAAGGGCAATGCATATTCAGATAATTGCAGTTCATTAGGGGGTGTTTTTCCCTTTACCCTCTCTGCGATGTGCAGATGGTCCAGGGCTGTGTGAGGTCTTTTGCAACTTTGAATCCAAACCCAGTTCCTCATAGTGTGAAGTGAAGTCCTTCCCTGGCACTGCTTTGAGTTGGTCACAGTACTCAGGGCTTTGCCAGGAGAAGACTCACGGGGCGAGCTTAGCACAAGGAATTCCCTAGCAGCACCCATGGGGCACTGCCCCCAAGTAGGACTTGCAGAGGGGACTGTCACTGTCACAGCTTCCACTCTCCCTCCGACACCCGTGCTGAGGGTCTAAGTACTCTCCCTGGCCCAGGCTCCGTCCCGTTGCTTTAAATGAAAAAACATGGCTCTAAATCTTAGCTGCATACTGCAAGATTGCACAAGCAGGGGGAAGTAATATAACTGAGGTTATGGCAGGAGCTGGAAATAGTGTGGGGTTCACAGGGCTGTAAATCTCCAGGAGAGTCGGAATTTAAAATAATATGATACTGAGGGAACGCAGAATCCGATGTAGCTACTTCTCATTTCTATTGATCTGAAAGAGGAACTTTACTTTATCTCAATTACAGTGTACCTGATGGTTTAACTGTCCTTTTTAAGACCTGTGTCTAAAACTGGAAATAACCCATCTGTTCAGTAGGTTCTTTTGTTAACTCCAGAAGTGGTGGAATTAGGGGGAAAAAATTAGATTAACATTACCGCATTCATTTAATTGAATGTTTGTTTCCATACAGCAAGTAATAAATAATCATCATGGACATTTACAGAAAGTGCTTTTATTGCCACATATTTTATATTTGTTACTGAAGAAGATATTTTTTGTAGGAGGCACTCTCCACATAGACTTCTTACAAACTATTTTTCAAACTACTGAAGTAGTCACTGGAGATGTTTGGAGCTGTTTTAATTTTGATTCATAATAATCAGTTTTAACAATATTATGAAGAAATCCAACTCTAATTCTTAGTCTGCTTTAGAGGTAACTATTTGATATACATCACCATTAACAAATGAAAGGAATTCCTTTCAGAACCACAAAAGACTTTGTAATTAACAGATGGGATAGTGGGTAGGAAAATAGGCGGCAAACTAAAGAAGTGATTAGAAGTCATTTAAAACCAGAAACATTTCAGGTGCATAGCATTAATTTAATTTAGATGTAATATGATTTCAGCTGAGGCTGATTATTCCCAAATGTAGTCTGAGGTTTTACAGCTATGGTAAAGATCTTTGTCTTGCTCTGTTGTTAATCCTATGAATACTTTTTTTCATAACATGATGTGGTTTACTATTTAATTACTTTCATATCATGTTTAAATTAAGTATATATCTGAGATGTAACATGAAACGTTGGGAGAAATGTCTTGTAAAAGAGCTAATAGCCATGTGCTTTTCATACCAAGGAGGGAATGTTGTGTTCCAGTTTTTCCCACTGTCTTGTTTCCACACCAAACGTGTGTCTCCTCAGTGTCTTTTTCTGTTCCCAGATCAGTTAGGTGATCATTTCGGTACAAATTAGTGAGGAAGGATTTCAAATTATACACTGTTAACACTGAGAGAACTGGGAATAAAGAATTTGTTTCTTTATGAAGCAAAAGTATTTCATGCTGTCTTTGCTTCCTCTGTTCCTTGTTCCTTTAATATATTCCTCGCCTTTGCCCTCCGTTAGGTATTTCTCAGAGGACAACCACAGCATTCACTAATGCATTTCCTCTACTTGAAATACTGTTCTCTAAAGGCAGGCTGAAAGACAGAGTTTATATATTTATAAATAGATATGTTTACGAACAAGCTCAGTCTTGACATGTTGAAAAGCATGCAGTGGTAAAAGTGTGAGGATCTTGCTGTTCACTAACTTGCGAACCAAAACATTCCCGAACGAAAGGGTGTATGGAAGCAAGGTCTTTGGTTTTCAGTGCGAGTTCGCTGCTGACTTTGCTGTGGCCTGCACTTTTGCATCCTATAAAACATAAGTACTGGCTTTTCATCAACATTTTGCAGTGTCTTTGTTTATAATTAGTGAATATTTTTGTAATTTCGTTACCCACTCTGTTATCCAGGTATCTGATGTAAGCAGTTTGACTCTTAACAGACCTCTGCTGTTGGTGTCTGTTAAGGCTTCTCTTGTGGAAAGAGCTACACTGCATTAAAACAAGTGAATCCACCCAAACCAATGCAGAATTCAGTTCTGAAACAGGTGGGGTGCTCTAAGCTCAGGCCTCCTCCCAGCTCTGGGACACCTGGCAAAAGCCACAGTAGGGAATGGTGCGAGTTCTCCTTACCCCCCTCAACCTCAAGCTGGGGATGCCCCTCAAGCGGGGGATTGGGATGCCTTATTGGGCAGGAGCCTCATGCTGAAAGCTGGTGCTGGACTGCTGAAGGTAGTAGTCTTCTAAACTGCCCTAAGTAGACTCAAAACTACGGCCCTATTTAGGCTGAGTATTTTTCCTAACTGTGTTTGTCTGAGGAGTGGGGTTAATTCTGGGCTGAATGCCCACCTCTGTCACTGGCACTGTGTGGGACTCCGTGTAAGTTATTTAGCTTTCTGTTGTTTTCCTCCTGTAAACAACAAATTTGCTGGTGCTTCGTACAGGTATTGTGAGGGGAAACTCATGAGGTACAAGGGAACTCGTACTGCAGACAAGCTTAGCGGCCTGGTGATAGATTGCGCTTCATGCTAGAGACGGCACGAAGGCATTACAAAAAGGCATCTTTTGCTCCCCAGAAGATTATTGTATTAATTGGCTGTGGGGTTCTTGGGCTTGGTGCAGGCTATATGACTATAGACATACTGTGTGCAGATGTAGCACTTCTGTAGGGGACATTGTTCTGATATGAGTAGGTGCATCTTATAATGACAAATCGTCTTGAGGCTTGAACCAAAGCCCGTTGAAGTCATTGGGAAAAACTCTTCAGCTTCAAAGAGATTAAGGTCATAAGAAACGTTCATCTTGTTCTTTTAGATAAACACTCCCCGACTTGTAATCACGGTGTTGTTAAAGCATGGTTTAAAAATCTTTTTTTTCTTTAATAGCTTCTATAACAGAGTGAACATTGTATTCCTTTCTGAATAACTTAAAAAGCCTGTGATTTTTTTCTTTTTTTTTAACGTGGCAGTGTGACATTATAACACCTTAAATTGTTCTGTGCATACCAAAAAGTATTCATGGTACATACTGTAATTTCTTGTTATCGTTTTGTTCGCTAGCCTATGCCCTTGGGAAAAATATTTGCCAAAATAACATGCATGAAAACCTCTTTTTTTTTTTCTTTGTGGTTTTGCTCGGAAATCAGTGTACATCTTTGCAATAATCTACTTTTAATAAGTGGGAGTTAATATACCTACTTTGTTCATGCATTTTTAAGCGTGCTAACATATGAGGGGCTTTTGTGGGGAGGGGGATGGAGAGCTGGGGTCTTGCTGCTTTGGAAGGGGTCCACCTCCAGCCCGAGGTGCAGATCTGACAGAGTGTGCCTGAGCAAGGGAGAGAGGGGGGTCAGAGCAAGATTTTGCTCTGCCCCATGGCAGCATTTATTGAAAACAGCCAGCATCGCAGTGGGACTCTGAGGGCCAGGGAGCTGGGGGGCATGGCTGGGGCCACATCCCAGCTGAGTCTCCCCTGGCCAGCCTGGTCCCTTCCCTGATGGCCCCTGGCTGTGGGGTCTTTCTTCCCTTCTTCCAAGAGGTTGATACTTGGGGACTGTCCCAGGGCACTGAGCACATCAAGGCCACTGCAGCAACTCTGTGTGGCTCTAGGGAAGGTGGTGGTGGACGCTAAAAGCTGCCCAGGACCACAGCGAGATGTTGGGCGGGGGGGTGAGGGGTACAGCCCCCATCTTGAAGGCTGATGAGATTTCACCTGGCTTTCTCCAGAAAAAGCACCAACAATAAGAAGGCGCTCATCTTTGTCTTGTCAGGGATCTGCTCTGCCAGCAAGTTAATGAAAACAGGCTTTCAGGTGGGGTTGTTAGTGCTTCCTCTCTCCAGGACGGAAGCGCAGCCCCGCAGATCTCCTCCTGCTGCTCCACCACTTTTGCTTCTGGCTGGCCTCTGAAAAAGGGGAGACGCGCCATAGGGAGGGGAGAGGAAGCTTTTTGGAGTCTCAGAAGGCATTTTGTGCAAGTCCAGAGTAGGTTGTAGATTAACAGGTTTTTTAACAAAAATCAATTTACATGTTCTTTATGTGGGTTTAATACACCAGGTTTATTATGCTAGTCCTTAATGCAGCAATTTGGTAAAGTAACTTCCACATTTATATAGTTGCTTTGCTTTCACTTGCAGTATTTCAAGACACTGTTATCAGTGTGTGTTCTTGTGTACATACTTTCACATAGTATTTGTCCCTGAGTGATTTTTCTGTGAATACTGCATTGCAAGTCAAGATTTTATATTTCTGCTAAACACTGCAATGTGTTGTCAAAATAATTAGGGTGTGATATTTTCCTAAGAAAGTCCTTAGTTTGCATTGTTCTGAGGAAATGCTAGACCTGATTCTTCAAGAGTTTTTCACAGAAATTCCACTAATTTTAAACTTGACCTTGAAGTGACTTGCACATACTTTAAATTCTTATTTGTTTAGATTCCTGCTGTACACACATGCATGTGCATACCTTTGTACTCTCACAGAGGCTGAGCAGACTATTGAATGAATACATACTTGCAAACCTGGCCAATATTTCCCAGTGTTTTAGAACAGTGTATTGAACAAACTGAACCTCCTTCTCACATAACACAGTCAAACACAATGCTGTTTTGGCAAAGGGTGCACTTTCAGCATTTTTTAAAAGGGATTTTACAAATGATGCTTTTTAAAATCTATTTAAAAGTAAAGCAATGTCCCAGGAAAAGGTTCAAGGAAAAGAGAGTGAGCAGTAAGTCCCACTGTTTCAGGGGTGGAATCCAGCCAGCGACTGGCAAAGAATTTCTTGTGTTTTGGGAAGCAGGGTGACATTTCACCTGGCATTATAAATTTTTATAAATGAAGGAAATAGTAAATGATGAACTTGGCCTTTTGCTTTTATATATCATAACCTCTCTTTCCAGTGTAGTTTTCTGCACTGATGTTGATTACAAGGTACAAATTCACCCATCTCATTTAAGAACAAACCTCAAGAATATTTTTCTTTTCTATTACATTGTTCTGCTTATGCCATGGTCCCATCCCCGCAAGGAGACCGCAGCCCCATTTGAAAGAGCAAGTGAGAAGCAGCAGTGAACCAAGCTGATAAGCTCTGTCATACCTATCCTGGTTTTGCTGAACTCAGAGAGAGATGCCATGTCACCAGTTCTTTGGGGTGAATCTTGACTGTCACAAGGTTTGGCATTTCTGGTTGATCTAGATGAATTTGAAAATTTGCCACTTTTGAAAGCTGACTTTCCTTTAGAATAGAGCATAGTAGAGAGAAACTAGGATGATTCACTTTATTGCAATTCAAGTTCCAGCTAGCAGTGAAAACCAAATAAAAAAGTCAGTGTAAAGATGGCTTGCTCTTGGTCACTGACCTTGGTGTCTTCTTTGTCTTGACTTTCACTTATCATAGTAAAAAAAAAAAAAGGATTTAAGGGATTTGAACAGCAGTGCTTCAAAACACATCTTTTCTAAGGGCCCACGATTGTTAAGACATCTTACATTTCAGGCCTACAGATGCCCAGGTTGTATAAAAGTCTTGTTAAGTAAGAGAAGTGAGATTCTCAGTTTATGTTAAACAGGAAAAAAGTTGGCATATCAGAAATAAAATAACACTGAAAGATGTGATAGAAGACTCTTTCAAAAGAGTGGGATTTTCTATTTAATGAGTTAACCTTACTGCACCACCAAACCCATGTCTAGGTCTCACTTTACAAGAAAAAGGATATGGAAGAAGGAGATTCCTTTTTATGTTCGATATTTACTTGTTGCTATTCTTTTCTGTATAAGCCCAGATCTGGTAAGACTTGTAAATATATGTTTAACATAAGGCACAAAAATAATTCTTGGGGCTATTGCAACTAATGCTGAACACAGACCTCAAAAATGAGAGCTGTAGAGAGTACAATGTCTTAAGAGTCATGTTTAAAAAATTCATTTTCTCCATTACCTTGGAGTATTACTGAATATGTATTACTGAATATTGCTGCCAGTGCAGAAACTGTGTCTCATTAAAGGTAATGGCCATGCTGTCTTGGACTTCCCTGCTTATTGTGCCATAGGTGGCAGCACAGACTGTTGGTCCCATAAGCAGACTGGGGGAGGCGGAGATGTGCAGTTAGAGACAGAAACAGCCTCTTTAACAACATTTTATTTTTCTGCTGGAACCTCTAGAGGATGTGAACAAGATGCATTTCAACCATAAGTGTAGCTTTGACCTGTGGTTTCTAGGTGGAGAGGGTAGGCATTTTGCCTATCAAATGAAGTAGGGGTGTGTGTGTCTTTAAATAATTACTTCTGAAACACGGAGATGCAGCTGAGGGACCAAGGGAAATGTTTCACTGAAACTATTTTCTGTGGAAATACAGAGATGCTTTGAATATTGTTATATGTCTGCAACAGGTAGATTTTTGCAAGTATACTTGCAATAGGACAGCGCTAAGCAACTGTAGAAACAATGAAAAAGTGATTATAGAAATCATAAATCACAGAAAGACTTCTAAAAAATATGCCAGCTCTTTTCACAAGTGTGAGATGGGACAGGAGAGATAGATAGCGAGATGTCTCGTTGTACTTTTGAAGTTCAGTTTGCATATGTGCTTTCATATCATTGAGAACTTATAAACTTGTGCTGTACTGTGTTCAAGAACAGAATAAAACCACTAATACAATTGTGCATCAGCATGCCTTGATTTACCAGTAGGCCCTCAATACATTTTCTAATAGGCCAAATTTTGTGTATTTTTCTCAGAAGCATGAGTCTATTACCAGTAATCCTTAAACTAGGCACCATTGTTAAAAAAAAAAAAAATGTTGTCAATTAATTTCACAGTCTTAAAAAAAGGCCACTCAAAACCTGTAGGGTTTACTAACATGAAGGGCACTGAATGAGGCAGATGCTTTTTGGAATATCCCAGAGAGTTGTGATAGTCAGACAGATTTGACCATATGCTTCACTTCACACTTCCTCAAAGATTTTTATTGATTTGGTTAAAGTGTTGTACGAGCATAGCATTGCCAATAGCAGAGTATTAAAATGTGTTACTCGTGATGGCACTGTAGCTATGAGTTTATTTGGAATGCTTTGTTATGCAACAAAACATCTTGTGTTGACAACCTTATGGAAAACTAGGTAATTGAGTTGGTCGTTTACTGCCTAGTTCATCTCCTGCAAAATGGAGCTCTGTACTTGGGTAATACATTTATTTGAGCAGTAGTTTTGCTTTACCAAGACACCAGTCTTCCAAGCTTCCACCTTTGCACCTTGTGTCTCATGCTAGTG
>VYZW01009677.1:2466-15007 GCA_013401315.1 Balaeniceps rex
TACACCCTTGCCAAAAATCTCCTTCTGATCTCTAATCAAGCAATCAGCTCAACTGTAGGCAGGGTAGCAAAGGTGACCCTATACCGTCATGCAGCAAACAACACGGTATTGTATAGCACAGCACTGTTCTATGTCCCGACATAGAAGCATGGCTCCAGAAATAGCATATACCTGTAGGTGATATTTAAAAAGAAAACCCACACATATGCTTTCAAGGATCTTTAGTACAACATACACATTGTGTAGACTGTAGTCTGGAACAGCATATTATGTAATACAGTGCCAGACAGGCTTCTCAGCACTTATATTCAAAAACAAGTACTAGACATAGCACATCCTTGATGCCAGTGCCTTTTTTGGCCAGCAGGAAGGGGTATGGAACTCAGTGTTGTAGAAAATGGTTATTAACATCTATCCATTGACAGCAGGGGGGCAGAACTGCATAATCTTTAGGTATATCTTTATCCAGTCTTGTATAAGAGCTAATGGTAACTGCAGTCCTCTTCACTTATTTCTCAACTTAAGGAACGTTCACATTATACTTGAGAAACAGACTAATCACATACTGCCACTAGCATAAAATAGCACCACCACATCAATGATTTGTCCTTCCAGATAACTGGGTAAGCTCTCTGTTGCCTTCTAGACAGGAAGAAGTTCCACACCCAGAAAAATTCCCTTGAGAAGTAATCGGAGATCTTTCAGAGATACCGATTTGGCACAAGACATTGTAAGGAGGCCATAATTATCTCAAGAGTCCAATGGATTCACAGCACACAAACCAAAATGGGCAAGCTGAAGTAACCTCAAAAGTTCCCAGCATTGTTTTCTATAGACTGTCACCCATATCCGTGAATCTTTCTCTCCCCTATTTTTTTTTTAATGGATGGTTCAACACAAGGAGCCAGGAAAACTGCCCTCCCATGACACTGGCACAAGGAAATCCAGGTACGCTTATGTCTCTCTAGAGTTCACATATCTTGCCCCACAGTCTTATCATAAGCCACCCAGACCAAAAGAGATGGAAAAGAAATAGGTGAAGGATGCTGTGCACTAGCAAAAATATCCAGTTGGTTAGGATCAGCATTTTAGGGCAATAGTTCCCCTTCAGGAATTCTACTGAATTCTACTTCAGGTCTTGCAGGGATTTTAGCATGGCTGGAATTAGTGGCCTGGGCCTTAGTTTCTAGTCATGAAAGAGAGACCCGTCAGTATCTGCTAGAAGCTGGACAAAAATAAGAGCACAAACCACAAGTTTTCTTGAAAGTATTCTCAACTCACATGAACAAAACAAATCCTTTTTTCAACTAGTGTTACATGCATAATTTTTAAGCTCATAAACCAAAAGAAAGGAAATTTTCAAAGGCCATTAGTCACCAAACTCCATCTGCCACTGGCCTTCGTGCTGGAAAATCTCCACATAATATCAAAGAAAAATTTTCCCTGTGTTTGATTATGAGTTGTGTTGAACTTCACCACCACAACACATACTCACAGAAGTACTATTGCCTTCACATTTAAAATCAGAGGAACATTTCTTTGGATAAGCTCAGTTCCAAATTACTTTGAAACACTTCAAGACTTTGAAGAAACCCTACTTTCACATGTATTTCTAATAAGTAGAGAGTAATAAAAGAAAGATATCATTATGCTCTATTGTGAAGAAAGCAGAATAAAACAACCCAATAAACCAATTTACTGAGGAAAAGAACTCTAATAACCAGATGGATAGAATATTAAGAGCACCAGCTTACACTACCTCTTTCTTTATATAGTCTTATCTAACAACCTGAACAAACTCAAGACAGAGAGCTCACCTAGGACACCACAGGTTTCAGAAACAGCAGTGCAAGATTTTGCAAGTGCTTGTAGTAAAGCCTTCTAGCTTTGCAGATACAAGTCCTCCTTCCACAAGAGCAAAAAGCAGAGTTGTCCCTCTACCTCTTTTATAGAAAACAGGTATAATACCTTCTTCACACGTTTGTGTGTGTGAGACCCTAATGTAGATCAGCAGAGTCTTCCAAGGAGGGGGGTTCTTCACTAAACAGAGATTTGAGACACCTGTGGCAACATTTCATTTCCCCAGGTGTCTTGTTCCTCACTCACATCCACCTGGGCAGCACACAGACAGATTGAGGGGTTTTTGTCCTTCCTGAAAAGCTCTCTGTCAATGTAATAGGGCAAGGACAACCTGAGCTCACCTGTATTTTAATGTACTAGGTCTGTAGTGCCATCCCAACACCAAGAAGCAAACCTCAGTAACAGCAAGATAAAGTCAAGGACTGCGCTGCTTGCAATCCATGCTGATGCAAGCCTTGCCATTCTTCATTGTTTGAGAACTATGCAGGTATTTGGGCCCTGCTTTACACAGTCCTGCCTTGGATTTACTATGGCAGCTGGCTTTGGTGAATTCAAGGTATGAGACACTCCCAAGCCACTGGTGGTGCAGCTAGCTTGTTCACTTCTCATCCAGAACTTCCCAGTCAGATTTTTTGTATTGAAAACGTAGGACTGAAAGAGAGGCCAGTATAAGTAAAAAGAATTTCCACCTTTGCTGTAACGTGGGGGGGAGTCCTGCTATAAACCAAAGTTTAATGGGGTGGGGAGGCAGGAGCAGCAATAGTTCTCATTCTAATACATCTCTAGCAGTCACATTATCCACTGATTAGCTGGTATGTTTATCTTTAAAGAAACTATAAAAGGAATCACAGACAAAACTGACATTTTATGAAAAAGAAGAAAGCGAGAATGAGTTCCCATTTCTCATATTCTGTCAGATTTCACTGTAGTGTACAGCATCAACTCATTATTGATAGACTAATTATTTACCGGAATTTTTTGCTTTTGCGATATAGAAAGTATCAGGCTTAAGGTGACTCTCTGAATTCATCAAGCAGTCCTAGACCTCAGTATGCAGCAGTTTTGTGCTCTGTGAAAGGAAGCAGAAACGTTGCAAGCTAAGGAAAGCCACTCCCAAAAGTTGAGAACTGAAAGTGTTTATTGTTCATTTTCCAAAAACGTCAAACATCCTAAGGCTAGGATTTTCAAAGGGGCCTAAGAGAATTAGGTACTTCCAAACCTATGCATTTCAGTGGAATTTAAATACGTCTATTTCTAAGTCTGCCCTGAAAGAGATTTAAGGTGGGATTTTTCCTTTTAATTTACCATTCTCAAGCTTGGTGCCTTATTTTCAGTGGGCACTGTGAGACATAACACAGACCCCTCAGTCAAAGCCTTCCAGGGCACCAGGAATTTACCACTGTGGTAGCTGTTGTAGGACTAGAGTTTCTTTTAGCAATTTTTCAATTTTGTTTTACAGTCATTCATACTGTAAATTATTGTCTTCTTTCTTGCATTGGGGGAAAAAGAAGCAAGCATAAGAAGAATGCATCATTCAGAAATACAAGCAGATGAAATTCCTGATTAACATGAGGTAAAAATCCCAACATCCATTAGCCTAACAAGAACCCCATTTGCAGTTTAAAAAAACCCAAACAAACAAAAGTGTGAGAAATTATGCGTCTGTTCCCACCAACAGCAGTAAAAGCTAGGAACAGGCTTGCACCCAGATAGCTACATTTTGCGTGCCAATATTATATTAACTACATTAAAAATGGAAAAGCAGAAACCCTTCTGCCTTCTTCATTTAGCTCAAAACCACTTTTTTCCTATTTTTTCTAGAAAATAAGTGTTTTTCTATTTAAAAGGTGAGAGCCACTCCGTAGTTACAAGTGGTACTTTTTGACTTTCTTAATACAACCCTGTGGCTACAATTAACACAACGGATAAATAGCAGAACAAATTAAGGTCTGATCCTGTTTTACTTATAGGTGCAATCCTTGCAATAAATTGCAGGTTAAGCTGTCAGAGGTAAATGAGAGTTGGAAAGCATGATCTACGATGCCTGAATTTTAAGTGTTCAGACATTAAAAGCAAGAGTGAGAGAGAAGATAAGCAAGTATCAAGACAGAAAATTTCAAAATTTTAAGATGCTTTAGTGATTACTATAAGATTCCAAATATAGCTAAGATGCATGTTTTGCACAAAGCTTTAAGAACATGTAGCAAATTTTGTATTTCTCTATTTGAGCTATTTAATGCTCACTTTTATCCCTCACATGGGAATAACATTTTCAAAAGAGAAAAAGAACAGGATTTTTCTTCTCATTATTTTAGAGTGCTTTATGTTCATTTCAGAACTTCATTGTCTTTGAAGTTTGGGGAATAAGGGAAGGCAGACTGTTTCCATGCATGGTCTTATTGTTGTGGAAATCCACTATTTCATCTCCTTAAAAATGAATAAATACCTGAACCAATTTGAAGTCCTTCACAACCTGTGATTCTTACAGGCATCTTAAGACTGCATACTGTCTGATCTATTTCGTTTGCAATTCAATCACAAATTCCTTGCAGTATAAAAATAAAAACATTATAAAAGTAGTGCGTACTGTCTTTAAGCATGACCAGTGGATTTTTAGGGAGGGATTAAATCAAGAAGGTAGCTTTATGAATCACTGTCTGAGGCATATAACATCTAATATGAACCCTAAGATTGTATCTGGAAAAATACCGTGCACTTACTGGCAAGCACTGAACCAACTGTCTGCTTCCTGTGATATGAGCAGGAGCAGGACACACTCAGAAATTCAAAGCAGCAACCTGTTATCTGAAAAAAAGAGTAACCAGGTGATTTAAAATCATTCACTGCCCTTTATAACATGAGGTGTTGACCAAATAATATATTTTTATAACTCCACTCTTGTTCCCATCACACAAATTATCAAGACAGTGCTAGTGAGCTCTTCTACATTCTTTATCACAGCCTTAGCACTTTTCAAACACCCCATTTGGTAGGCTGCCTACCAAGGTTGCTCAGTTACACTAGAGCCCTCCTTTCATTTTGTTTTTTCTATTAAACTTCAGAGAACACTGTGAAGAAAACATAAGGATATGCTCCAACCTCTGCCTTTTGCTTCTTATACTGTGAGAAAGACAGAACAGTACAAATTATCAGCCCTCACATTGTCAGGTAACTCTGACCTCTCTTCACCCAGGCCATGTTTGCCTCATGAGATCAGAAATGCATGCCAGCAGTGGGCACTTAGCCCATTTGGCCCTTTGCATCAGCTCACAGTCCAACACGAATCACCTGTGTGATGGAGCCTTAAGGGCAGGACCCACCACTATTCTGCTCAGACTGCATCAACAGCCCCTGTATTCCACTGAAGGTGTGCAGATACATTTAAGTCAAATTCCTCAGCAGCAAAGGCTGTAGTAGGAAAAATGGAGACTGGGTCAAAATTTAAAGTTTTATGGTGAGGCATCAATTTTTTTCTGACTGTTCATACTTTGTGACCACTTAATTACACAAGGGAGAAAACCTATGCTTTCCTATACCCATTCTGAGGTCTTTCTGAAGCCACTTCTGCTTCCAGCAGCACCGTAAGAGTCACAACGCTTAGTCCAAGCTCCTCGCTCCCCTTCCCAGAGACACAAACCGTCCCCAGCCTCTCCCAGGAGGCTGCCCACAGCTCCAGCCCCCAATGCTAGCACCCACAGCGGATGCGACGGAGTAAATGCTTTAACCGCTACCTGCTTCCCCTCAGATCAAAATAAGCCCAGCGCTCAACCCGTTCGAGGAGGGCCGGTGATGCTGAAGCAGGGAGGGGTGTATTTACTCCCACTCCCCCTCCCCCTCCAGTAGCACGGGGTGCGGCAGAACAGCAGGGACGCCCAGAGGGCGCAGAGGGAAGAGCCGCGGTCGGGGAGACCGTACGGGAGTTGGAGGTGCGGAGGGGCGGTAGCCCGTACCCGGCAGGAGCAGTGGCGGGGGACGCCGGCAGCCGCTGCCCTCAGCCCCGCTGCGCGCGCGCGGGGCCGTCGGTCGGCCGTTGCTAACGGTTCGCCGCCCAGGGCGGGCCCTGGGCCGTTCGACGGCCGTTTCCAACGGCCCCGGGCGCGCGCGACTCAGCTCTGCCGGGACCGGAGGGGGGAAGGTGGCGAGTGGCGCCCGCGAGCGTTGCTTTGGCGCTGGAGGAGGTGGGCAGGAAACGCGCCCCCTGCAAGGCGGCCGCTGCTCAGCGAGGCCTGGGCAGGTGCTCGCCGCCGCGTCCTTCGATGCGCTCCAAAAAGCTCCAGAGCGGCGGTGACGCGTGTTTAGCTGTGACAGCGCAGAAATACCATGATTACGAATTTGTGAAAAGCTGGACGGCGTCTCAGAGAGCAGTGTTCTACCATATGTTGGACTAAGAAATGGGTAGTAATGACCGACGGATGTTACTGACAGAACTTTGCAGTCTTGCTGCCCGCTGTAACAGTCTTCCCTGTTGACTGCAGGAGGGGCTGAGACGAGCTGGTGATTTCTAATAATTATATTAATCTGCTCATAACTTTGTAATTTTAGAGGTCCACCTTAAATAACTGATAAATTGCAAATACAGAAAATGATCATTAAACAATTTATCATATGATAAAAGAGCTGTTAATCTTTTATAAACTATTACACATGCATACATGTATGCATGGGAGAAGTGAAGCGATGCCATTCTTAGTACAGGTTACTGCAGCTCAGTGAAATAGCATAATGTGAATATTCATACTTACTCATTTTCCTTGAAATAAGCCCTTTTTTCCTCAAAATAACCTAAAGCTGCTAGCATATCTAAGGTTTTTCTCCTGTAGCTGGAGTCATATAAAATCAAAGCAGTGTTAGGGGGATCTTGCAGGCTCTGTCCACAGGAAAATCTATACAAATAAAATCATACACACCAGCTATCCTCCACTTTTCCTTTAACCCATGTTGTAGCTGTCAAAACTAGAAGAGCTTGCTAGTCTCTGTAGTCACACTCCTCGAAATAGGTAGCTTGTACCTAAAGGTTTTTCCAAAAGCCCTTTTTCCTGCATGATCTCTCAACATGTGGCAAAAGACACATTCTTTTTGGGTGGGTGGGTGGATTTTGGAGGATTTCTTTTTCCTTTTCCAGCACTTACCCTTTGGTTTTCCAGCAGCTGCAGCTATTCTAGTGGAATTAACGAAGTCTTGCATCAAGTGTGGATTTCCTGATGTTTGAATAAAAGATATCTCATTGTGATTGAGTAATTTGATGATTAAAATCAATGATCTCCAGATTTTCTGAATTAAGTCTGTTAAGTTTTAAACAGATCCTGCAAAAAATGGGAGAAGTTTAGCATCCTAAATATTTTAGATCATATGATGGACTTGGCAATTCAGTTGTACATAGGCTGACTGTTTTGATTCTCTGATTTTCTTCCATTAAAAAGAGTAAATAGGGCTGTTGCAAAACTCCTTATCAAGGCCCTTCATTGAAAGATCAGGCTGCAGACTTAATTGCTGATTTGCCCCCAGTCACTTCATCAACCAAAATACCATGCCGTGTTCCTGATTAGGAAAGGTCTGTACCCATTAGCAGCCCAACACAATGGCTGCAGATGCTGAGGAATATGAGAACAAGCCGCAGATGTTGGCCAGGCTCAGATGGTCTTGTTAGCTACTGTCTCCTATTGCCACTGTTGAACATAAAATTACCAGGCTAAGGGGACTAGTAATCTAAGCCCGTTGGACAGTTACTGTGTTTTCAATTTTGTAGGTTATTTATGACTAATTAGTTGTGAAAATACAGTAGCTATAAAGACATTTATTAGCCATCGTGGGGTCTTGGTGGCAGAGATACCTTCCCACTTGCTGATTGTAGTGTCTTCCAGGCTAGGGTCCTGCTGCATGGCTTTGGGTCATAGCACAGTATTTATATTTCCTGATTTCCAAATATAACCCTGTGTGGCCTGACTTAAAAAGGCGCTTAGTCACGTGTCTGAAGTGTGAGGTACCTCATTCATAAAATTAAAGTTGGATGTTGTGGAAGTAATGCAAGAGTCAGGGTTTTTGTACTTCACGTTTACAGGTTTTGAGTTTAGATCCCATTTTTGAAACCTAATTTAAAATGAGTAGTTGGTTTCTTCACACGTCCTGCTAGGAGCTAATTAACAAGAAGAGTAGCAAAAAAATACCCAAATAATCAATATGCATTTCTTTTTGTAATTTGATTATTTGAGGAGAATTATTTAAAGCTCTAATAATTACCTTCTTTTCTTACCAAGTGATCCTTTGCTGATGAGCTACAACAGCATCCAGACCTCTAAGTAGGTTTTAATACAAGTATAGCAGCTTTCAAAGTCTGTGGCGTCAAAGTAAATTAAAGTGTCCCTAAGTAGTTCTTAATACAACTGACTACAGTGATTTCTACAGGGCAATTATGTTTTACTGTGTCAGTCACCCAACAGGCACTAATATAAAGCAGAACAGGTCTGAAGAAATTTGTTATGGACTGTCACGTCAAGAACCCAAATGCTAACCTGCAACTGCCTTGATATTATTAGAACTACTAAGGGTCAGATTCCAATTAATCCGCAGATTTAACAGTCTTCCACTGTAGTGGGTCTTGATACAATTAAGCAATAATAGATGACAGGAAGGATACTTCTTGGCAGTTAATGACCAATGGCAATATCTGAAGGCCCTTAACCCAGCTGGTCATTAACTGCTCAGAGACACAACCTGGAGCTCATATTTTCTATTGTAAACCATATATTAAAGAAATAAATCAACTGCTATTTTTCTCCCCTTCCTCCCCACCCTCCTCCCATCCCGTGCAAGCTGCTGCTGTTGTGCTTCTGTGGTAGCAATTAATTGCCACAGGAAAATCCCAGTGCAAGTAACCAGTGGGGAGACGGACCATCGCACTGAACCTTGTAATCGTGAAAACCCTTAACTGCAGTGAGTCCTAAGGGCTCCCAAGGAGCCTGCCACTGCAGCTGGTGAGCGGCGTTTGGGTTCTGAGGCTGCATGTCAGTGCTCGGCCAGAGGGAGAAACGGATCCGAGGAAAGGAGAACGGACCCAGCAGCAGGAGCACATCAGTTCTCATCTTGGTTATGCTCTGTCGCTCGTTTGGTGCCAGAGAAGTGGCTTGGCTTCCAGTGCAGTAGATCTTTCCTGTGATGACTGGAATAACAATGGTAACTTAGGAGGCCAAGAGGCTTATTTATTACTCATCCAGCACTGTGCTGTCTTTCCCTTGCAGTGACCTGATGCATACACTGTATTATTAGTAAAATTTCTGAAGGCTAAGATGGCCATTTAGAGTGACAACAAGGCTAGTGCAGGGAAGCCAGCATGACCGAGTTGGTCAGAGGTGCTGTCCTGCAGGGAAGGAAACCAGATGGTGCCTGTGCTTGGCCACCTGTCTGTCCTGGGCATGCTACTCCTCTCAGCACCAGGAACAACATGTGTGCTGCTCTGCAGCCTCCAACACACTACATTCTCCAGAAGATTGTTGTATGTGTGGAGACAGCACCCTGTCCTGCATGGTAATTTGTGCATATTTTTTTAGATTGACATCTAGAGGTGCCAAATAAACATTTTGTCTCTTACTCCTGCAGGAAGTGAGACTTCAGCTTCCTTCAGCTTCAGCGCCGTTCCTCAGCTTCCTTTTCCTTGTACCTATGTAACAACCCAACTGACACCATCTGTGTTTCCCAGATTACTGATCTTTATTCACAGCTGCAGATTCCAGCAAGAAAAGGAGGCAAATCATGTGGTAAGGGACGTGTGTGGGGAAAACAGAGAAAAAGCTAAAATTTGGATGGCATTAAGTTGACCTAAGTGGAGCAATATGAAAATACAGCAGCAGAGCATTGGACCCCATTTCGGATGTATCACAGGAAATTAAAATTCAGGCCCAATGACATGGTGCTTCATGTCCAGGTGCCTTTGACCTTAGTAGCTTAAGCTGGACAGACTGTGATCTAGTGCCTAATTCTGTTTTTCAAACTTATGGTATGGCCATTGCCACATTTTGTCTAACTGTTGTAGATTCAGTAGCAGAAATACAGGGGTTTTGCTGCCTTCTCCTCAAGACCACTTTAGTGTTGCAGTTTGACTAACTAGTTGATTGCTTACCAGAAACCAAAGCTTAAATTGCACAAGTCAATAGTTATGTATTTATCCATTATAACATGTTGGTCAGCAACTTCATTACATCCACTTTTGACCCTGAAGTATTTAATCACATAGATTCATAATGCAGTATGTAATTTTTAATAATTTCATGTATGATGCTCTCTCCAGGGAAGTAAAGATTCTTTCCCACTTAGATGTTTCAGGGTGGTTTGTGCAATAACTGAAACTAGGCCGAAATCTGATGTAATGCACAATCAAAACGTTCTGTTACATTATAGTACAGTACACATCAATGTAATTTATTCTTTTCCTATGAGAACCATGACTAATTACTAAAGTCAAAAGTCAATCATAATACACAAATGGCAGCAGTTTACAGACATGGCAATATGGCAACTATAGGGTTTTTTGTTGTCAACTTTGGTTAGTTTGTTTAATGTTATATGCAGTGGAAAAGGGGAAGGCAAACAAAGAAGAAACATGAGAACAGTTTTGTCTCATTTCTACTCAATAAAAATCATTCTGAGATTATGTTGCTACCAACAGCACTTCCTGCTTACAAAATTGATGGTATCCAGTGAATATTATCAAATTAGGTTGGTTATCATGCATGTATTTTACAGCATATGGTGTTAATGGATTTCAGAGGCTGATAAATGCCTTTGTAGAATCGAAAGGCATGGGGAAAACCCAAGAGCTGGAAGATTCAGTCGCTAAATTTAAAGGAGGCCAGCTGAACAGGCCTAGCTGCATTTTCCTGTCCATGAACTCATCATGGTCAATCTTCAAAGCTACTTCAAAGGAATAATAAGGGATGCATAGAAGAAGTCACACACACATCTCATAAAACAAAATTTATCTTTAATTTGTAAGTGTCAACAGCAGTACAAAAGATGGAGTGATGGTGAATAGATTAAGGGTAGAGAGGACAGTCTTGAGGTAAATGAGCATAAATAGGCAGTCTTATAGACACTCCCCTGAGGGGTCTAAACCCCTATCATGGCATATACTGTATCACCCAAGGATGACATGTTTAACATATCAGGAAAGCACCTTGTGCAAAAAAAAAAAAAAAAAAAAATTCCCCCCACCCGAAACATGTAGGTAAGGTGCCAACGTACACCAGAACATACTGTATATGGACAGTGTCTTTCAATTTTGTCTTTTCCATTAATAACTGAGGCAGAGGAGGAGAAGACTCTTAAAAGTACCACTGAAAGATTATTTAATATTTAATTTACCTCACGTCAATACTGCACAACAAAATCCAAGAAGTCTGTTTATGCAATGAAGCAGAGCTAAGAATAACTATTCTCTTTTTTAAATTGAGAACAGATTTTTTTTTTTAAATCAGTATCCTTAGCAAACTTTTTTCTTTCTTTTTTTTTTACTGTATCAAGAGGAGAGTGTGAGATGTGATGGCAACCTTTAAGTTCATTTAAAAACTTTACACTGGACTGTACAAGATTTTTTTGATAAACTATTTACATTTTCAGACTTTAAAACATATTCAAAGCAGCAATAGACACTAGTTTTTCCTCTAAACGCCCAAATAATTACCGGCCATGGGCCCAGGTAGGTACCTGCATTGTATATAGAATTTCTACAAAGAAAACCTGCCCATTAAGTTAGCCAGTGGGTGTCCAACGAGCAGCCCTCGCCATTAAGAGCTGCACCCACAGCGTTGCTATAGGAATCAAAGCATAGTACCTTGACAAGAGTCTCAGTTGTCCCAACAGCTCTACACAAACTTTACAATTTGAAACAGCAGCTAGCATGTCAGTCCAGCATGTCAGTGAATTGTGCTGATTAAATTAACATAGAGTACAATCTCACAATATACATCACAAACAAATTACAATGTCAGGAAATAAGAGTTACAGTAAGATAAGTTATGTAGTAACAGCTTATAAGCTTGTCTTAATGTAATAAAAAAATTTTTACATGGGAAATACAATAATGAATGAACATAAATGCTAAGCATTCTAGTTTGCTACAAGCTGAAGAAAGGTACAAGAAAAAAACGTTGCTTTCTAGAAAGCAAAACACAAATGACAAAGGAAGACAAACGGAGAATGCACACTAGCAGGTCTGCAATGTGCAGCATACAAACAGTTAAATATTTGCACATTCCCCATACTCCAAGAGCACCAAGGACCTCACTTGTGGTTTTTAGAAAGCGGAAATTACAAAGCAAGCCATGTCACTAAGTTGCTTTATAGCTTTCATATTGCCATAAATACCAATTTGATAAGTTTTCCTTTAGCCCGGTTCACCCCACCCCACCCCCTTTTTACCCAGCGTGTGAAATCTCAGAATACTTCTTTGTCACCATTTCCAACAAATCTGGTAGTTAAAAAAGGGTGATGGATTAAAATGAAATATATTTGCATATACATTTTTTTTTCCTTCTGTAGCAGGACATTTCAGTATATCAAAAATGTAGTTTGATCTGAGAAAAATCACAGATATTAATGGGTTATAGAAAAAAAAAGTTTGGGGGAAGTTTTTTTTAAAGGAAAAAGAGTAAGTGTTTTGTAAAAGATCAAATGAGGTCATATAGTATTA
>VYZW01009686.1:3469-29771 GCA_013401315.1 Balaeniceps rex
ACCAATTTATGTCAAAAGATTTTACACTTTTTATAACTACAACCATAGCTACCTACATTGAAATAGGACTGTTACAGACACCTTGAGAACATTTATGCAAGAACTGTCCAAATATGAAAATTAGAACATTACAACTGTAACTATTATTTTGGTACAAATAGTTAGGCACAGTACTCATAATCCTTGCTTTGCATTTTGACAAGACATTGTGGGAAAAGCTTCTGATGGAATTACTGAGTTTCACATGGGAGCTGACCTCTGAATATTTAAGCTCTGAAGCAAAAGTAAGAATAAATGGATTGAAGACTGGGCATATGTGGTACAGCTGCTGATCTATATTAAGAACACTTAAGTCAGTGTATATGCTCTAGATATTCTTTTACACTACTTTCAAACTTATTTACAGTTTTGCATCCAACAGAACTATTAAGAGGCATTAAGTGCATTATCTGAATACCTAAATCTGTATTGTTCTAAATAAAATTGAGAAAATCATTTGTATTTGTATTCCAAAACACAGGTTAGTGTAATTAAAAGCCTTTCTACAACAATTTGAAATACGAGGCTCAATCCTCCTCTTATACAAAAAACTGACATATTTTTGCTATTGTTGCAAAATGAAAAATNGATGACATTTTTCATGAGTTTTTCAAGCTCCATCTTAAAATTAGTTCGGATTTCTGTGTCTGCCTCTTTCCCTTTCCATGCTCCAGAAGGTGATGCTTCTCTTTCTAATTTACTCTTTCAGCTACACCTCGCATAAGGAAGTCAAGCTCTATTGAGGGTGGTGGAGTACTTGTCATTAAGTGGTCTAGTATAACATTTTATGACTCAGAACTCCAGATAAATATGATTTATTCAGGATAAAAGCTCTTTACTAGGTCAGATGTCTGGACTGAAGAGACAGTTCATTATAGAGGATCACTCATATTTTGCAACTGTAATAGGAATGAAGTGATTCTTTTATCATAGTGGTCCAAACCTGACTCGCACCACTACCGTTCTCCTCTTTAGCCTGAGTTAATTGCTAGCTGAACAATGCGGGTATCTGTGGCTGATTTATTTAGGAATATGTTCCATCTGAAAAGCCTACACCAATGAAGTACAAGAGGGCATGACTAAAGGATTCAGGTACAAAGCTTAGGAGCTTAGATAATTGCTTGTAGAAAATATGATCAGCTCTACCTGTCAACTTACACAAAACCAGAAATATTGAACCTTTNGTTCTTGCAAAAGATCTCCCTGTTACTGAGATCTGTTTAACCTTTCTGTTATTTGGTTCTATTACACTTACTATGTAGCTTTATTAAATTTACAAAATAGTTTGTTTATCTTCATTCTGGGAAAGTAGGTGGCTATAATTTGCAAATATGTCGGTCAAAAATAGACCAGTTAGATGTTCTTGGCTGGCACATTGTCAACGCACACAATGAGTTCCTCCCTCCTCTCTCTCTCTCTCACACTTCTTTCTCTCTCACATACACACACTCAAAAATGTCTCCAGTAGAGTAAAACATTCACATTAATACTGGAAGCGATGGCAAAGAACCCCGGCCGACATCCCATCTGTTCCCATGAATTAAATTTAGAAATCATATGTAATATAGACATTTCTGTCTGAATATCATAAAGCCCTGACACATTCAGGCTTTCATTAAAAAGCTCTGAGATGTGACTTGAATAACAATCTGTCTTAGCTAATTAGTATTTTCAGTTTAGCATATTCACTTTCAGACGTATTGCTGTTTGCACATGGTAATTTAGGTAAACAGAGCCCATCCACAGCTGCATCAATTAACACTGCTAATCAAAACTGAATTCAGGTAATTAGGCACATTTATGCAAAAAGTGTGTAATTTGTGGGGAAAGCTAGATTCTTCAGTAATATTTCAATAAGTAGGAGTCTCTTTTTGCAAATAAGACAAGGAAATAATGGTAAATCAGCTCTAACGTATACGTGATGCATACTCAGTGACAAATATCTAAATTAAATCTCACTAATTGGTCTGTATTTTCAGAAATTGGACTATATTTTTTCATATAAATGTTTTCCTCAGTGTTTCTATATGGAAAAGTGGATTCATTTCTGACTGAAGGTTTAGTGATTATTCAAACAGGACTTTAAAAGTTAATGTTTCCTCAAGCAGTTTTTGAACTGTTGAACATAATGGTCCAACTTGTTCTCATTTCCAGTCAGGCAATTTTTAATGAAAATGCCCTCACTTCATTTTCAATTTTATTTCTTCAAAGAAGGCATATCTTAGTTTACTTTAAGGAAAAGCTTCTAGAAATTTCTCCCACCACCCATTTCAAGAATGTAAAGTAGTAAATACTTCAAAAACATTCTGCCTTGACCTACAAAGTTTTACCAGAAGAACTACAAGTTTCACATCCTTTCCTTCCCTTCCCTTCACCCCAAAACCAGAATTTAAAACCCTCCAATAACTACCAAAAAATATTAAAGCAATGTAAGAAACTGTATATTCATAACAGAATTTTCATTTCTATTGAAACGGAAAGAAATGTTCATTGTAACATTATACTCCAAGAGTCTTCATATGCAGTTATTCAAGTTATTCAAATTCAGTTCTCTGTTCTGCGCTCTTTCAGAAAACTACACAAGTCTGATGAACAAAAAATGCAATTATCAACTTGTAGCTAATCTTCCATAAATTGTAAGACTGACAAAAAAAAGTGCCTAGGCAATTACTGATTTTTAATGGAAGCCTAAAATGAATCTACCATTTTTGCCTACTTCCAGCTCATTTATTCTTCCCAAAACATATAAATAAGACAAAATAATTTTACTTCCAAACTAGTATAATACATTTACTCAGACTAGTCAGCATGTATCTTCTGCCCTGATTTCAGGGTAACTTTTGGGGAGGGATATACAATACATTTTCATCATGTGTAGATTTGCAATGTGGAATATGTAGCTTTTGCTAAAAACTTCAGTGTAAATAAAAAAGAATTCTTTACAACTTTAAGGTCTAACCCTATATAGCTATTGAAATTGCAGTGTGTTTTGCAAACATACGCAGTACGGTGCATGTATCACTATTCAGAAAGTTTTCTCTGTATAGAAAAATGTGATTTGTTCTATTACGAAAAAATATATGAAAAATGCTTAACATATACTGCAGTTAAAAGGGTATCAAACCTCCAATTTTCCTGGAGCTATTGGCGGAGTAGAATATTGAGAGAATACTGACAGAGTTCAGAAGAAACATAAAGCTTGTGGAAGAAATATAATTTTGAAGTATTTTCTACTCAAATAACCACAGTGACTACTGCTAATGTAGTGAAATGTTAAGAATGCTGAACAAGACCATTTCTAACCAATTATCAGACCAACTTAAAAGTATATGCAGTTCCCTATGCCATCCTTGCTGGGGGCAATGGGAAATGACATTATAACTTCACTTTTTTTCCATTTTTCTGTTGCAAGAGAGAAACACTCACCTATGTGTCATACCACATGCTAAGCAGCTGTCCGATCTCTCACGTCTTATTAACACTGACATACAGTGAATATCATCAAAACAATCTTATGCGACCTGTCTCTGAAAGAACTTCCCCTGCTCAGTAACTGCTTTTTCAGAAGAGCAGATACAGAAGGTGTAATGACTAACAGTGTTTATTTTAGATGTTATACTCTGTAGGAAGTGAGTACAGTGACAACATCCTAGCCTCCCACCCCGCCACCCACCCTGTTAGTACTTTTTTGCCTAAAGTAGTCAGATATAGCAAGTATTCCAACAGACTTTCCAGAAATATTTTACTACGCTGCCCTGTCTCTTCTGCCTGACTACATCGGTAAATATAAACATTAGGAGCATCCCTTCACTGAACATGTGTATAGTGTACATTGTTACTTCATCGTGAATTGTCCTGATGCGCCACGCATTTGAAAACTTTATATGGTGTTAGAATATCATTATTTCTTGCAATTTGGCATTTTTTTTTGGTGTTGAGGTTTCATAAATGTATGGCAGTATTAGCTGATAACAGACAAGTGCATAATGGGTATCTCAAAAAAGAAAACATCATATGAAAGTTGGCTGGTACAATAGGAATTTCTCTCATACACAGCACCACTCTTTTTGCTCTCCTGCATTGCTCTACTGTAATATATGCAAAGGGATGGAGACATCTAGCTACTAAAATTTTAAAAAAATAAGTTGAGTGCTATATACCTACTATTGTTAACTAAAATACAATGGATATTTATGACTAAAAAGATCCTATAAATACTGTTTTCCTCAATTTAAAGAAAAGTTTCATCCTACTCCAAGCACTCAAAAGCATTCCAGGATTATAAGCAAAACAATAAATATTTGAAGTTCACATTTATTTTGTCTATAAAGCATGCATCTTGATATTCATAACATTAAAACCACTGAAATGTTTAATGTCCCTGGTACTCATAGGGTTAAATCAAGAACATGCGAAAATTTTAGTTTGAGGAAAGCACAAGTAAGAGCCCAAAGCCAACAATTAGTACTCTACACCTTACAAGAGAAAAAAAAGCTCAATAATTTACAAGTGTTGAAGGAAGTGCTAGTTCCATAATTAAAAATCAGGCAGAGATCCTTTTGGCAAATGGATCTCTTTGTTAAACATCCTACTAATCCAAGCCTGAAGGTATAATTCCCTACCCGGGAGGATCCCCTCTATACTTTTGCCAGCTGTTCCATTCAGGTCACTCCACCACAAGTTTAGCTTTTATCTATTCCTCACTTTCTTCACTGTGTCCCAGAAGCAGCAGCCCATCTCTCTGAAGGCTGTTTAAAGTGTAAATGAAAAGACGAGACAGAAGTGAGCCGCTGCCTCAGGGTCCTTAATTTCTGAACTGCAATTCTTGGACCTTGGACTTCCATACCTTGCAGATGCAATATGAAGTCTTCCTTGATGAAAAGTGAGGAGGAAAACTGAATATGGAATGCAGATAGCACATTCATTATCATTTTAATGCTTTGCAGCTGCATGAAAGAATAAGAAATTTTACTAGGCAGAAAGTCCACTCGAGGCCAAACAGTTGCAGTAGCCCTTCTGCCCTTCAGCCCAATTCCCAGCACTATTGCTGCTGGCATGCAAGAAAAAGCCTTCAAAGAGCCATTTTATCTCTTCTCAGGTGATCAGAGACAGGTGGTCTCAGGGAGAGGAAGGAAAAAAAAAAAAAAAAGAAAAAAAAGGTGGTAGTTTGATCCAGTACACTGTGTGCCAAGGACGACGAAGAGCCCTGGGTGCAGACCTGACCCATTTGCCTCCCCACCATGCACCAGCAGGTGAAGGAAGGAGGCAGTGATGCTTCAAGGTCTTGTTTATGCAAACTGAACCAACCTCAAGTAATTAAACTGCTTCTAATTTACTGCTATTTTAGTGCAAGACTTTTAACAAATACATAATTTCTTACCAAAAGCAACAAAAAGATGTGAATTTAAAATGGATCCAATTAAAATGCTTCTAGTCAGTGTAAAGTTAAGCCCTCAGAGAGTCACTATAGTCCTCCAGAACTGCTTTTAGACAGTACACTCTTTTATAACAACACACTGATCTCATACTCTGGGAAAATTAAGTGTAATTCATTACAAAACAAACCACTGCCCTGACATTCACTTGTCTGTTAAAAAAAATAAAGAGCAAGGCAGATACTCTGGGAGGAATTTCTAAGTGTTCAACATTTAATGAAAGATTCATAAAAAATGCAGCAAGCGTATTGCTGAGGTCTTTCCAATTTAATATTAATTAGTAAAGTTTGCACACACAGATACCAACTGCAATGTGCAACAGAATTATAAAATCTATTGGAAATTAACTTTCTAGGTTTTCAAAAGACTGTTCCATTGAACAGCGACTCCAATGACCATCTGCATGACTTTACACATGCAAGTAATCCCACGGGCTTTAGTCAACTGCTAAGATCGTGTCCTGATCCTACCCATCCAGCATGATGTACCAGCTCGAACCTAAGGAGCCATTTGTTCCCATTTAGTCGGAAGGACTGGAATCACAGCATTTAAGCAATGCAGCGATTCGTGCACCTGCACTTAGCCTGCTCTTGAGGAAGTGCTCCGTCAGTCAAAAACTGCAGTTCTGCAAGCTTGTAAACCTGACTTTTAAGGGGTAGGGAGAAGGAAAAAACACCACAAAGAACGCCACGCGTGCAGCTTTACTTCTAATTCTGCAACGGCTCGCACAGGTAAGCAACCCAGCTCCGGCGAGCCGCCTTGCAAGGCTGGACAGGAATCCTCACCTGTGTTACACTGCCCGCTCGTGCACGTGTGAGCCAGCTCAAGGTCTACACTAGCAGATAAAGCACATCCACACTTCACTGCTTACCTCGCTGACGTGCCTCCATGTGTTCCTGCCGACATTCCGGCACATGAGGGTTCGTTGCAGGAGGCTGCTCTCAAGTTCGGCGTTCCTGTGGCGTGGCTGCTCCAGTGGTGATGAGCAGAGCAAAGGCAGGTTGCCACTGGCCAGTTCTACCAGAGCCCAGATGCGCGCCGTCTGCAATCACATCTCACTGAGTGCAAAAGGAAAATTAAAACATTTTTTTCTCTTACACTTGAATGACACAGCATACTGTTCTGTGTTTGCATTTAAATTGGACAGAATAATTTACCACTGGCTTTTAATTTCAGAAGGGTTAATCACCTCAGCAAAGGTCAATCAAACTTTAATCACCAATAAAATTGCAGTAGCTTCAGTCACCTGCAGGACATTTATTATATTCTTATTTCCATGCAAAAGAATGCATCACTAATCTTCTAACTCTTTACATTAGCACATTTGCCATTAACATTTTACTAAAATTATTAATTCCCCCAAACTATTACAAGAGCTCATTTCTACACATCTCAGAAGATAATCCTGTTAAAAACCAGCCACATCTACTGTGACACTGCTTTAGTTGTCTGCTCTAATCCTCACAACCGTTTGATACTCCAACCGAGTTCTAACAATGCACAAAGTCTCAATTACACAAAATATTACAGGGTTTAGTTTAGAACAACAATATACTGTTTTAGTAACTTAATCTTTCCTATTGTATGCAATCACAATACTAATCTATTTTGCCACTGTTCACAGCATTTTCTATTCAAAACAAAATATAGATTTTAAATGTTGCTTAGCAGCTCTTGAAAAGCAGTAGATTTACCAGGATAAGTTAAAACCTAGAATCTGTTACTGATGATAGGAATAATCATGATGATAGAAATATTTTTCTGACCTGGAAAAAAGTATTTCCTCACAAAACAGAAGTGTCCTTTGAGACATAGCCCATTAACAAATAAAGAAAAAAAATTTAGTTGGTACTTCCAATTTCGTCTACTAATTAAAATAATTTATCTGCTATTAAATTGACTGAGAACTGCAAAATCTCTCTGAAAAATTCAAGTCAGGATTAGTTTTAAATTACCGTTGCAATAATATCAGCTCAAAACTAGACAATCATTTAACTCTAAACAGAAAATTGTAAAATAAGAGCACATCCCCAAAATATGCTGTTTTTAAATAAACATCAGCTATGTTAGCTCTACAGCAATACATTCCTTCAAAAGTCTACTGCAGCAATTTCATCTGAATGCTCAGAATTAGTTTACCTGTAAAGATACAGAGAAGAAGAGCAACAGAAAACTCAGGAAGAGCTCATTACGGAACTGAAACACAATGCAAACAATTCATTTCCCAAATTTTAGAAACTGGTACTAAAAAGTGAATAATACTTGGGCAGAAAAGTACTAACACCACCAAAATAAATGGGTCTCCCTTATTCTCCTACCATGGCCACTTTAGCTCCTGTGAGAAAGAGAAGGAACCATCGTATGCCATCTCATGTCTATTTAAAATGGATTTTTTAGCCATAATAACATTTTGACATACCGTAACGTAAATAAACTGTTCTTTCCCATCCCAATATTTCCTTCTGTCTCTCTGTCTCTCTCTGTCTCCGTCTCTCTCCTCTTTTTGTTTTAATATATGGCACACAGACAGACACACGCCCCCGTCACTGTCAATATGCACACTCATTAGCAATATGTCAGGCTGGCATTTTCAACACATACTCCAGAGCATAACTGAACTACCACGCAGCGCACACACACACACATGTAAAAATACAATTGCAGAGAAGAAGAGCTCAGCAGAATCATTTTTAACTTGGAAAACTAGGGAAACGTACAAAAGGAATAAGTGAGATTCTCAGGCAATATTTTACAAAGGTGCTGCAAAGTGGCTCTCCAGCTTAACGGCACGGACGCTGCTCTCATTTCACATATGCAAACACACACACAAGCAAATAATTTAGGAAGATATTTTAATGCTGAATTACGAACGCAAGAATCGAGGGGTTTCTCTGGTTGGGGTTTTTTTTGCCTTTTAAATTACATTCTAACTTGAAGTAATGAATGAAAAGAAATATTTCAAAACATAAACCCGAACTGAACTACGAGTTCCTAGAATATAGACTGTCAACAGCACTTGTAGTTCCTCCAACTGAGAAAATTAGCTATGAAAACAACCGCATCCATATTTTTTGCAAAAAGCATCTGGCAAGACAGCGAAGACCACTTAGAAAGGGTGAGTAACACTGAACTATGGTTTTGATTATTCACCTTTTGATGCATCGATAAAACGTATTCTAGATTGCTATTGCAACTGCTTTAAAATATGACAGAATAGCTTCACGTGGCACCCTGAAATGAAAGATACCATCAAAGGACCATCTACTTCATTTTTCAAAAGAACAAACAGGGGAGAAATGTATGGGGAAAGAAACATACCTTTAGTTATCCCAGCGAATGACTTCTCAGCACATCTACATAGTCCTGCGGCTCCACCAGTACAAAAGTCGACACTGCAGCGCTTGTGATCTCTGTGACAATGGCATCATACTGCCGGCAATTTTTTCGATTAAACTTCTCAGACATGGTAGCAACTTTGTTAATTATGATATTAGCCAGCTGGCGGGTACAATCAATCATCCACTGTAAGAAAGCCAGACAAAGAGACATCTAATCATTGCAACCAGAGCAGATAAATTTTGTTCCTTTCTTATACGTGTCACAGATTCTATCCCTCCTGACCCTCTACACAGCCACCGACTGTCAAATTTAGATTCAGCAAGCTCCCAGCTTTTCTTTATCCCTGCCTTAGATCTGAAACTCCTGGTTATCAGGAAGACAAGCGTCACCAGCTGTCTCAGAACAGGAAGGCAATCAGGTGAATAGTACTTATTATCTCTCATTGACTTCTGAGGAGCGACAAGATTGATTTTGGACCAACAACACGTCCAGATCTCAGGCACAGCTACTACGGCATCAAGTCTAGAATGCGCTGCATACGTAAAGCTGACCTCAACCTTTATTAATACTGCATACCAAAAGTTTGAGGGTTGCTTTTGTTTTTGGGGGGTTTTTTAGGGTTTTTTTGGGGGGTTGGTTTTTTTTTTTCCCCTCTAAGAGAACTCTTAAAGTATTTTTTTTTTCTTCACAGCTGCACTGGATATTCCCTTATTCCAGGCCTCCTTCCCCCCACCTCAAAAAACTCAGGCAAGCCGACTGCACCATTACTCAGGGGACTGTGTTTCACAGTTGGATAGTCTTAATTGGGCCCACAGAAGCAGTTAGCTACCATTAAAGGCTTCTCTGTATACATCTTCCTCTCAACTAGTCTGATCGTCTATAAATCCCAACTAGTGAAGCCTATGCTTTGAGAAGGCTAAACATACAAATACATTATAAACTGAAAATATAAAAGCATCCTAACAAAATCTGAGCTGATAGTTAATTTCAGCATCACTCTAGAAAACAGTAATATATCTGAGCTTTTCATTTATGGCAGCATTGGACAATCTTTCATTTACAGCAACATTAGACAGTCTTTCATTTACGGCAGCATTGGACAACCTTGCGCTCCTGCTGTAAGACCTTTTTTTACAAACCAAATACGCTGCATAGAACTGGACGGTAATTCCAGTAGAAACAAAGGTTACAACAGAATAAATGCCATCCCAATAACTCATTCTGGTACAAAAAAACCCCAACTTGGTAACTTTCAAAATGCCTGCTGACAGTTCCATTTAACTAATTAGACTGAAGTACATGAGTCAATTAATAGAAATTTATAAGGACGTGCAAAAATTTTTATGACCACTTTTGGATTCATGGTACACCAGCTGTCCTAGCACTTGGATCAAAGATTGCTTTTCCAAAACCATATCTTTTCAGACAACACGATCCTATGTTTACTTCACCTTAATTTAAGGCTAGTTTAATATTAGAGGTAGTATACTGAAGTACTGTCTCAATCTCAAACACGAACACGCTCTGGACTTGGCAGCATAAAAATTAGCCCTGGTTTTAGTAAATCCATTGAAAACAATAGATTTTTCTTCAAAGTTTTCATATACAATTCAGATAAAATTTTCACACTTTCCAAATCCAAACAATCCAAATATTTTCACAATCCAAACAGAAAATAGTGACAGTTAGAAAACAGCATCTTGTGGGAGTGAGAATTATACCCTGACCTCACTTCCTTAAAATTACAGTGTTGTGAGAACCTGCTTTACCTTTCAGAAGTCAAATTTTTCTTTTATGTAACTGTCTCATTTGGAAAGTTTACGAGGTCAAATACAGGAATCATTATGCTGTTCATTATTGGTCAAAACACAACTAACTGCTTTCTGATATTTGTTGGAAAGGATGAGGGCAGGAAAATAAATTACATCCTCCAACGTAATGACATCACTCCAGTCATTTTGCATGACTGATCAAGTATTCACCCAGCTTCTCAGGCAGATATTGAAGACTGTGCCAGTTCTGCGCTGCTACCTACACCCAAATTGTTAAGAAGTTGAGATCTAGCTCAAGTACCTCCACACCATACTGTCACCAGTGCAATGGCAGACATGCTGTTAGAAAGCTCAGTCCTAGCCCAACTAAAATCACTAATTCACTTTATTATAATATCTGCCACCAAGAGGATTTTACTCAGAAGTTAAGGAAGCCCTTCGTGCATTATTCCTTCTCATTTCTATTGCTGTACTCAAATCACATCTTGCTTTTTTTAGACAGCCTTTAAATATGAAGAAGTAGTCTTGATCCTAGCACAGAGCTCTAAGGCAAGAGGAAATAACTGAGCATAGGAAATGAACGAGGGATTTGGGAAGGACACAAAATAGGAAGCTGCCATAACAACGGATTAATTTCTCTAGAAGGTGAACTAAATGCATCAGATACATAAGGCTATCCATAGTAGTACCTCCAGTCAGCCCCCGGCATAGCCCTGACCAGGTTTCTAAGCTGTCAGAACAGATCTGAGCCAGCACAACTGGAAACCAAACAGGATGGTCTCTGACAGGTCCAGGTTGAAAGTTATTTAAGAGTAGCATGAAAGAAGGATCAAACTTGGTACCCTAGCAGCACTTGTATTTGTCCATTTTGAATAATTACATCAGGCTTTTCTCTCACTCACACTTTTTCTTCTTCATTATTTCAGAGTTCACTGTGGAAAAATATGGAATTAATCTCACCTACCTTCAGCTATTATAAACAAGGCAACTAGGCTGGTCATCTATGCTCACCTCTGTCACCACTAGGATGAAGGAGAGCATGACAGGGATCTGCTGAGTATGAATTATTATACCCATTTCCATAGTTAGATACTGGTGGAATGACTCATCTGAGGGATGTACTTCTCTCTCTATTGGCTGTCATGCAGACTACAAAACTGGTCTAAATTCAGTTTTAACCCTGCTTGGAGCAGGAGGTTGGACTAGTTGACCTCCTTAGGTCTCTTCCAACCTGAATTATTCTATTAAACTATGAACTGGCTAAGGCAAAAGCAACATAAATAGCAAAAGTTATGAGATGAACACAATTACATGAATTACATGTGTAATTCTTCCAAGAGGGCAGGGCAGCTCCTCTGGGTAGTTTGGCCCTCATCTTCCTTAAACCTTCTGAAAAAGCAGCCATTTTTTGCCTTTTTTTCCCTCCACTGAGACAAAAAGTTGAGAATTACCAAATCATGCATACAACAAGAGTTTCAGAGAAAAGGAAACATATCAAAGAGAATACACAAAGAAGAAAGTACAGAAAGACTTCCATGGAAGCAGCTAGACAACATACCTGGCATAGGAGGGGAAAAGGAAAGTAAGTGGTAAAGGAAAAGTAAACTCAGGGTCAGGTAAAAGAAAAATTTCCTTAGAAGGAAGGGAGGTACAGCAAAGGATAGGCCACAGTTAACCTAAAGCACATCCAGTTTAAAAAAACACAAGCCATGACCATAATAATGGTGGTCCAGGCTCAAAGGACAGGTTTATTCTGGTAAAGATAAGATTACTCCAGGATTTCCACAATATTTGCTGCACTCACAGAACACAGAAAATTGCCACCAAAAAAAAAAAACAAAAACCAACCTAGACAGAAGCATAAAAAAGAGTAAGGTCCATGACCTAAAGCAAAAAAAGAAAAGAATATTCTAAAACATTTTGATCAATAGTCACAATTGTATTTCACAACCCGAGATTGATATAAACGCATTTAGTTGTAAAGTTATGTATACCTATTCATAAGCTTAACCTTAAAAATACGCATCTAATAAACCTTCCATTTGTACTCTAGTAAATCCTCTAAATCTTCCATTCAGTACCTCATTACAAAAAATTAACTGAAATTAAGTGATAATATATGTAAATTATACATTTAAAATAATGGGCAATGTAATGAAAGGAATACTCTTCACATTGTAATCCAGTGGGCTTTTAAATTAACTTTTAATGTTCAGCGGCTGCCAGTTAATAAAGAGCCTACACATTTGACTGTGCTACAACACACAAACCAGGAGAAGGAAAGGAGCAACACAAGGGCACGAAGCCAATGCAGGATGGTGCGCAGATGCCAGTCGGCAGATTTAGGGGAGCACATGTGGCAGAGCCTGGGTCTGAGAAGCAACGTCCCTCTGCGGTGAACCTCTTCCTGAAGTCAGGAGCTTCAAAGGCTCGGTGACACACTGACCCTCTCTCTCTCACTGATTCCTCCTTCATTCCAAGAAAGAGCATAAGTAGCTACAGACAGAGAGCTTATGGTATAGTTTCTCATTTTGGCACATCATATGCATCAAAAATAGTAATGGATTTTTTTTTTTATTATTTTACTTTTAGCAGTGCAAATCAAGAGTTAGCTTGCATCATAAACTGCATGTATATTCCACTGAAAAGAATGAAACCATAAAGTTTCACAGTGCAGAACAATATCTGCAAAGGTCACGCGTAGCTTCTCAAGGGGGAAGCGCCACGAGGCAGATGTGAAGAGGCCACATGTTGCGTCAATCCTTCGCACAGAATGAATAGAGGTGAAATATTAATGCATTGCAAGAAAAACAATCTTGCTTACATTCTAGGAAGTGACCAAGAAAGAAAAAGGGGAAACAGACCATTTCTCCACCTGCATCATGATAAACAGGTCCAGTTTTACCCTGCTATAATACGGTCAGTACATGTGAACTAAAGGAGTTTTTTCTATTCTGCTGCGACCAGCTGCAGGCGAGCTTGAAAACTGTGAGGTTTTTTTTCCCTGCCACTCCCTTTTTCTTGCACCAGTGTTCTGTTATTCTGTTACCTACACTAGTAGTCAGACATATCTCTTTTTAAACTGATCAGTAAGAATATACACACTAGCTCAGATATCAGCATCCTACCTTTGACAATGTCCAGTAGCAGGTGTCCAGGAAAAAGTGTAAGGGCAAGCACAGAGCAATTTTTTTCCTGGTATACTCTCCCAGCCTCTGCCCACATGTGGCATTGAAGTTTACTTAGTACATGAAATATCAGGATGGCTTAATGCAACACATTAGACAAGATTTCAATACAGTTTTCCTGTGTCGCAGAATTACAAAAATCAGTACCAAATAACTGACAGCATATCTGTAATACAGGATAGCTCATGTGAATAAGAAACTAAGAATGAGCTGAAATCTACAAAAATAATTATATCTCAATTAAAAAAAAAAAAAAAGGGCAAGTCATCCATTCACATTCAGACTGCTAACAATTCTGGATTAGAGAGTTTTGTTTGTATCATTCCGTAAAGATGAAACAATAAAAAGCTTGCATTGTCTTAATGGAAAGATTTTTTCATTTATAAAGCACCTTCTGAAAGAGCCTCTCACTAGGTCAAGTGAGACATCTGAGCACCACGGCTCCAAGAGCTGGCAATAGCTCTTCCCTAAAGGCAGAGTTTGCGCCATTTTGCAAGACACTTGTGTGCAGACATTCATGCCCAATTTTGTGGTTAAAAAGCCTGGAAGCTTCTCATAGGCAAAAGTTCCCACCCACAGTAAACTGGAACTGGAATGGCAGACAGACAGACAGACAGACACACAGAATGAAATGACAGCTGAATTAAACAAATGCTTATTCTGGAAACAATGAACAAAAAATACGTTGGGAAAAACATACTGCCATGTTACAGCAATGTAATCTCTTTAGATTATATGGTACTTATTTTTAATGTGTCATTTTATATTTCTTTCCCCAAAATAAAAAATGCATTTACAGCTGAAGTAGCCTCCTAAAAGAATCCATTTTGTCTGTATAAAATTGAAGCATGTAAAACACAATAATGTGGCAGAATCAAACTTGGGTACATGACCCATTAAGAAAGGTTGTACATGCAATGATCCAATCAAAGTGACATAAACTGAAACACCCAACTATGTTGGGTCATGTAAATAAAAAAAAAAAAAAACAAACCAAAACCAACAGCCCAAAACACTGAAACTGTCTGTTTATAATGCATTCTTTAAAGAAAAAGAGTTAATGTAGTTAAATTTGGGGTCTGGATTCTCCAAAGGTAGGTCTCAAATTGTGAAACTGCCCAACATGGGCATTCAGGATTTTAATAATTTTCCAGATTGACTTAATGAGCTTCTTTCAATACAATTAGTTAATTTCCTGACAGATAATACTTTACACCTGATTAATTTCAGAGCAGTTAAAAAGCAATAGCTCCAGAGGCAAATTTAAAAAACAAAAAAAAAAAGAACAAGGAGAGCGAGTCAGTAATAATGTTTTTTTTTTCCAAATCTAAATTTCTTTCTTATATACTCTAAAACTGGATGTATACATCAATGGCTGTTATTTATTATTTTCAGTGTCGGAGGACAGCAAGCTCTTATAGAGTCTTATGTCAAGCAGTACCTAAAAGAAGAAGGTGTAAGTAAGAGAAGCTTAGTTTTATTTTTCAGGGGGTTTTTTGTTTGCTTGTTTGGGGGGTGGAGATATTTATTATACCATGCAAAAATGATCAAACTATCTTTTTTTGCAGCAGCAGACGCAATCGTATTGTATCAGATCAGGTCCTTTTACTCTTCCATTACAGAAATTATTTTTGGGAACAGTGGTATCTACCCATGCCACAGCAAAATTAAGCCTAATATTAGTCGTTTTGTGAGGCCCATTTCCAAAACGCACATGTTGCAAAGTCTTGCGATAAGAAATACATAACTGTGTTATATGGCACTGAAGTTTTCAAAGCTGCCAAAAGAACATGGATACCCAAATATTCCAGATGTTCAAGTCCATTCTGCATGGTGCTGTGTTCCTTTTAAATAAAGCCTAACAAGTTCAAAAGGAAAAATGTTTCTGTTTCCCAAAAATTAGTGGGTTATGCTTTTTTCCACTTTATAAAGATGGTATTTGCACGAAGATATTAAAATATTCCCATGTAATGTGACTGAATGGGTCATATGTAGTTGACCAAAGAAGCTTCACTGAAGGATCCCTCTCCAGTTTTAAATGGAGGGGTCCCCATCACTTAACAATCAACTGCCCCAGGCTTCACCAACACCAAACAGGGAGGTGGAAGTTCTGCATAAGGAGCCCTCTCCTGAGGAAGAACAAAAAAAACTCCCGCAAAAACTTCAATGCCCAGATGTTGCCTATTCTCAAAGGGTTTCTAAGAGAAAAATATGACTAGTATATGGAGCAAAATAGGAAATAGCTCTGAGTATGCCATGTGTGTAAGATGCTGGACTGCAGTGAAATATATCAAACCTCTTAAAAGCAAGGACTCCTTAAGATTTTAGCTGTGGCAGACCAAAAGCTCTTTGCTCACTTGAAAATGCTCTTGCCACTCTAGCATTAATAATCACTAGAAAAATTAAATTGCTACACTCACTTAAAACTGAACATTGATTTAAATCTTTTTGAGAATGGAATTTAAACTCTATTGTGTAAGTGCAGGAATCAAACATACCATTATAAAATGCTCTGTTGATAGTGTTAGTTTCAACTAAAAAGTATAATCAAAATTTTTCCTTTGCTGGTTTCATTTGAAAAAGAGTAATCATTTGCTGGTTGTCATATTTAAATTTAGAAAAAAAAAAGAAAACCCAAAATATAACTGTAATTTAACTGAGCTAGAACATGGAACTTCAAATGTCTTTAATCAAAACCTCCCGGAGCAGAATAAACCCACAGTTAAGGAAAAGTGTCCCTGCTTAACGGTACCTAAGGAGCTGCTTAATTCTGAACAGGAATTTAAGCACTGCCCCTAGAAGGAATGAACTTAAATATACGCTCATATGTTAGGCTGTTGAGGTGCTATACCTCAGGAAATTACTGCGTTATACTGGCTCTGCAGAATACTGCTCAATGCTGCTGTAGTTCAGGTGTCGATACCCAGTAGCAAGCTACCTCCAGACGTATATGCTGCCACATCCTATGATTCTTTCGTATTTCCCCTATTTATCACAAATACCAGGTGCAATAATCTGCAAGTTTGTAAAGAAGCGCATGGATCCCATTTAAGGATTCTGATCAAGGTTCTAAAACGCTAAGTGCCAACCCTAAATAAACATGGCTGTCTGGGTCTTCGCCTGTGTTTTTAAAGACCCGTACCAACTTAATCATCGTTATGTTAAAGTTGTGCAATCAAGTTCATTGCACATAAAAAGGCATGCCAAAAAGAACAAAATAGAATTGATGGATTCAAGCGAAAATAAAGTAAAATAAATAAAATAAAGCACCAGCTAGGAGTTAGGAAGATCATGCATTAAGATGAAAGATGAAACAGATGCAATACACAGCAAAGATCAAAGAGCTCCATCAATTCATTCTGAGAGTCAAAATCCAGCTGAGCATGGGAGCCCTGTCCGCATAATAAGAAAGGTTGACTAAAACATAAGGATTAAACAGATGAGCTGTCTCCAGTGAATGTACGGCACAGGAAGCCCTGCTGAGCCACTTGTAAAGACACTTTGGAATTGTACACCTGCTACTCCACAGCGAAACGTACAGGAAGCCAGTCTGGAAGGGGAAAGAAATCCACTAATGGACTAAAAAGCTATCTTTAAGAGAAAAAAAAGAAAAGAGTCGATACAAGAAAACAGCAGCGAACAGATTTGCTCTTTCCCCTCCATTTAGCTTATTTACCAAATATTTCCAACAAAAATGACTCGTTCCCTTGAAATAAAAGAGAAAAGCTTAGCACATACTTAAACTATGAACACATCTATCCATATATAGCAGGGTAGCCTAGGATTCTCAAGGAAAATATCTGTTGCAATATTACTGGTTTGGAATCTCTTTTTGTACTCCAGCACTCATGTTAAATGGCCAAAGCTCTAATAACTTCAGTGCTGCGGGATTAAGTAAGTCTGACAGTCACTAAAATTTATATTATTCCTAACACTGATGGCATTTTAAATAATGTAATATATAAATCTTCACTTTTCTTGTCTGTTCATTAGATAGAGATGGAGATATTTCAACAATCAAAAATTATAGGTAATGATTCATTTCTTTTCCCTTGTTCTCATTGGTAATGAGAAACAAAACTAGAAAAAAGCTGTTAATAACAGGTAAGAAAGACTATTCAACTGAATTAATTAATTAAATTAATTCTTGTGCTGGAGTAAAATCCCTATGATGCGCATTTAGTCATAAACAGAACCCTCACATAAGGAAAAAAATGTAGCACTAGGACTCCATTACTCAAAGGAGCCAAACTGCAGAGGTTTCTAAAACCTCCAAAAGGACCAGTGTTATACACTATACCTTCTTGCAAGGAATGGATAAAGGAAACCTTTGCATCAGAAGATAGCAAACCATAACTTAAAACAATTGGGGAACAAAGCCAATTGAACATATACATGCTGGCAATTTTCTTAAGGCTTTGCTTTCTGCTAGATGTTCAATTAATGTCAACTGCTTGCTACAGGTGGGTCTTTATTTATTTTTTAAATGAATGTTACTAACCTGCTTGTCCCACGAATGTTATTTACAATCACATCTTTTATTCTTGTTTTAGTTGACAGGACAATCTCTTCAAGGATCTGGGCAGAGCTGATATATTTGATTTTCAGGTTATCTACTGCCTGCAGATACAAGCACTTTGATTGTTTACAATGCAGGAGTAATTGGTAACCGTTAAATAACTCCAGAGACTGATTTAAGAGTCCTCCACCTACTGCATGAAAGTAGGGCTTCATCCCACAGCCCCCTAATCTGGCTAAATTCCTAAAGACTTCACTACAAACCCAGGATATTGAAAAACTAGCAAATGCAATGGTAATTTAAATCATCAATCACATGCAAGAATTATATTCAGTTTTAATGACTTAAAATGAATTTATATTTCAAAATGGAAATTAAAATAAGAAACAGGCATTTTCAAATCTCTCATTACATTTTCAAAATTAGTTGCAAATACGAATTTGTATAGCACAGTTTTAAGCAGAATTTCTACAGTGTTTCTTTCAGCACACCAAGCCAAAATGAGAACAGTAAAACAAAATTCAGCAAGTATTCCTATGAGAAATTTTATGTGTTGTTTCATTGGTAATACATTACTTCCTGATTGCATATGTTCAAGCTGTGGATAATATTTAAAATAACTTTTCAAAACATTTGCCTAGCCTTGAGCAGTCAAATAAAATTAGTTTGCTATAAACAAATCAGGCTAATTTTCTGTTTCAGCAAAAAAGTCACAGAGCGCATTTTAACTTTTATTTTCTGACGCCATTTTATGGCCACTGAACTTTACTGCTTCACAAAATGGTGTGGAAGCACAATACTGTTACGAACACAGTGACTGCTGATGGAACTCTTCTGAACTTAGCATTTTGTACTGGATAACAGTAATGAAGTACATCATTGGAGATGATATACACTTCCAGACAGCAGCGTCATGGACACAGTCTAAATCAGATGCTAAAGCCCACTGCAGAAGGCCACCTGGTTAGTACTGCAGGGAGTTCACCATGCCCATGTTCACCACAGAGCCCACATTCACCATGGTTTAAGGAGCAAGGTCGAGGTGGGCAGCAGGACACGGGGTGTCCCTAGTCCTTCTCTGCCATCGCAGCTCCCTCGGGGAGTGCTGCACTAAGACTTCTCCACTACTTCTGTATAAAACTAATTTGGGTCCTAAAAGGCTGAACGGTGGCAACACCCCCCTCAAGTGTGGTTCCACCTGCTCGTGGACCAAAGGAGACACTAGTGGCAGAGCCACACACTGTGGCTGGTCTAAGGACTTGCTGGATCCTCTTCAGCTCCACGCAAGGCTCACTGCAGCCCCTCAAGCCAGCTTGGACAGAGTTCTCTCTTTTCAAGAAGAAGAAAACTTAAGAAAACTAAGACTGCACCTAAATCTTTAACAATGCCAATTGCTTGACCTCTCAGGGCATAAACATGCTTGTTAGCACACTGTAAATCAGTCAGGAGGAAGCCCATCATTTTACAATTTACAGCCAACAGTGAATGACACCAGGACTCCTGCAAATCCCAGGTGCACGTCCTGCAAAAATCACATAAGATGTGTGAGCAGAGAGTCAGCCAACTGCTCTTCCAAGTAACCTGGTGGATATACTATTACTAAAATTTTACCAGTCATGGGAAAATCACAATACCTTCAGACCAAATCACAACCATTTTCATAGAGATGTTTCAAAGACATTTCTCTTGAGAGAGAGCTGCCACCTTGAAAAATTTCAACCTGTTTGCCCAAGTGTTTTGGTACTACAGCTGTCATTTAAAAGGTCATAGTCAGTCTTTTTTATAATGAAGGCATTATTTTACTTTCTCTTCCTTTAAATACTGCTGGACAGTTTTAGATACACTCTTGAAATAATTTTTGCACTGAAATTGTACAGTAGAAAATTTTAGAGCAGTATGTGAACAGTTCAGAAGCTCAGGATAAGTCGAATGCAGAAATTGGCTCTATTGTTATTTTAACCATTAAGCTCTATTAAGTTCCACAGTGGGATATGTGTACTTGTTTATTTGTTTTGCTTTTTACTTGAATACTACATGATCAGTTCTCACTATCTGTTGTTCTACAATAACATTTTTTTCCAACATATATGTATAGAGATTCAGCAGAAGGGAAACAATATGTTATCTGATTCTTTCAAGTAAGAAAAAAACCACACAAAAATTCCTTTTAAGCCTTATAGTTCACCTAGGAAAAAAAATCATCTGAACATACTTTTAAGCATGCTAAACAACAAAAAAATGCCCTTGCACTTAATTCTGAAACATTTCTTCTTTGTGTTTGGTCTCAAATCAGACTTGGTTTTGGCTTGACAGAAAATCAGAACTGTGATTAATTACGACTTTTCCTAGGGAGGCAGGACTAAAATTTTCCAAGTTGTACTGACACATCGCATGTGCATGAGACACGCAACTAATTAGTTTTGCATTCTACACTGGCTTGTCTTTGTAAACTTAGTTCACTGGGTTTAATTTCCTACACTAAAACATATATCTTCTTCGTATATCTTCATGGAGAAGATCAGAGAATAAACTAAATGCAAACTATAGTGCCATTTCAGGGACTATAGCTATCAGTGTAGTCTTTTTTCTTCGCTGTGCTACCTTCCAGTTTGTTTGAAAGTCTTACATCTATCATACTCTAACTTTTTAGTTTTTCAACTAAAAACTCTATAGTTTTTCAACTATACATCAATCAGGAAAGTATATTTTCCGAAGTAAAAGAAATATTAAAACTGATACAAGGTTATTGAATGAGAAAGGTGAGTTTTACAGTCATCACACACACAAAACCCTGCATATATGAAAGTGTGCATAAACAGGGTTTTTTTTTGTTTAAAGACAAGACAATATATAAAAACAGATACAAATTGTAAATGCTATTATACCCACCATGAATTATGTTGTTATAACTTGCTTTGATACAATGTCATGAATAATCTATTATTGTGTCTAATTCAGATATTCAGTCTCATCTTGAAACCTCACTGTCTATCTATCCAGCTCTGTCTATCTATCCAGCTTCATTTAAATAGTGGATAAGGTGCGAGAACAGGTGTGAAGGAGCTTGACCTACAGTTTGTATCTCCAGCAAAGGAGATGATAACATGAGATGCAAATGAAAACGAACAAAAAAAAGCCCTAAAGAAATTTATTTCATTTTAGGTTTAAAATAAATACCCCTACACAAAATCTGACAATATTTCCTCGGTCTTTCAGGTTCAGCTTCCACTGATCAAGATAGCACTGCAATATTCACTTGTACGTGATCATGCATACCTAAACCTGTACAAAAATTTGTCTTAAAGTCTTAAAGAGTTCAGAGTCTGAGCTCTTTAAAGTGGATTACTAGCATTTCTCCAAGTAATTTCAGACACCAGATGCTATAAATACATTTAAACTTGCCTCACTTCAGCAATGATCATGCATTTATTGTAGTTTTCATTATATCAAAAATGGTTCAGCTTCATCAGCAACAGATGAATTCATTAATTTATTTATTAATTCAAACGATTTTTTTTCAATTTTTTATAAGCCCCAAGGTTCTCTCAGCAATATCGGCTCCTTCTCTGTTCCATAAAACCGTAATCAATCTCTATTATTGTCATAAAAATGGTATTTGTCACTTTGCTGAGAAAAAAATAATCAATACGTCTTGCAGGGCAGAACAGGCATTTAATGCAGTGAATTGATGCCTGTTAGAGAAATTTAGCTTGCCAGCAGTTTGGGACAAGCTAATAGAAAACCAGAAAATTCACTGAAGGTTGACAGATGAATATACAGACATGCCAAAAAAATTAATATTTGGGCATTTTGTATAGCCTGTCATTTCATATCCTGGAGAGAAAATAGATTTAGACAAGCAAATCCCTAAGGAAATCTTTTTGGGTTTTAAAAGGCAAAAGCCAAAAGCATGTAAAAAATAAATTCTTCACTGTATTATTTTTATGTTTATACATGTTTCTGAAAAATAAGTATTCTGAAACAACCTTCCATTTAAACATTTTGGTTCAGACATGATACTGAATACGAAAACACTGCTGAGTGATAGAATAGTGCAAAGTCTCTGAGGCAATACCGAACTCCTGATCCTTCTGGTGAACATAGCATTACAAAACCAAATCAGAACGTTGCTTCAAAACTTAGTACATAATCTGCACAATGGCATTGCTCAGAAAGCGTTCTGTATCATGAAAAAAAAAACAAGTAAAACTGTCATAACCAATATCTAGAAAGAAATCCAGTCATACTTTTCATGACAAATACAATATCCTCAAAAGAGCTGTTAGAATTATTTGAACCTTATTAATAAAAAGTTACACTTTAGGAATGCAATCCTCCCTTCTGTCTACTGCCATCTGCAGAAGCTGTCAAAACACTCCTCCTTCCAATTACGAGCTTTCTGTCTTTCACTTGCTCTACGATAAGCCTATAATCTGTTTAATTCCCTTGTTTGGTTGGTTTAATAAACAATGCTTTTAAGTTGCAGGGCTTGACAAACCCAGCATCCACAACAAGCAAGTTGCAGTTATCCATCCCTCCAGGAGAGCATCAGCACCGCTGACTGCAGAGACGTTACACTGGCCACAGCAGGAGGAAGCACAGGGCACCAGTTTTGGACTTCTGTTGCAAGGCTACCACTTTTTGAACTCCATTCTTCCTAAGAAATCCTCCTAATTCCGGGTTGGATATAAATGGGACACCCTCTTCAGGGACCGGCCTGCAGCTCCCAGCAAGCTCTAACAGCATGGATTTTAAAACCTAAGGTACCTATCAGGTCACAGAGCAGCAAAAATGTCTCTAAATGCCTAAGGCGGCAACCAGCCAATTGCTGGTGGTGAAACACAATCATGCTCTTATTCCAGAGACCGAGCAAAAAAGCCTGGCATATGAGTGCTGTTTGGGGAAGAGGAACAGTTTTTTCATCATGTGCAGAACAGCAGTCTTGGGCAAAAGGAAGGGATGCTAAAGATGCTGATAATTTTACATAGCTTCTGAACAGTCAAGCACCCATGTTCAAACATAGGAGAACAGAAGGGACAAAATTTAACACCTCCGTGCTTGTAAAACTGAAATAAGACCAGGCAACAGAAGTCTATAACAAGGTGGACATTGTGGAAAATCTGTATCTCCTACTGCCTTCACCATTCTGTCATGTATTTAAAAATACCCATTTAAATTAGAAGTCTCTCCTGCCACTACTGCACTCTTTCCTGACAGCATTGGTGCTAACCACTTCGTAGCCGTCAGAAATTTGCTGTAGGAAGTGGAGGATTGTTAACATTACTGAGGTTCTCCAAATATAGGGAACTTAATCTAATTTTGTTCTCATTTGTAAAAGAATTTGACCTTCAGCCTGACAAAATTCAGAGCGAGTTTCCACCACATCAACATTTAAGCTAAACAATAAAAGGAAAATAAACTTCTATCGAAACATTATCACTGACAGACAATTTTGCAGCCTAGTAGAAAGCAAACAGCAACACGATTTGCAAAAGTTTTGCATTCTTTAAAAAAAAAAAAAGATACCATACTCCATAGGAATTTGGCAACACTCACATAGGGGTCCCCAAAAGCCAACTGTATGGTTTTTATTTCACAACTGAGTTCCAGCTGCAGCTAGTGGGAATGACAAGAAGTCACTGTTGCATGACACTGTCAACATTTATATTTATGCTTTGCATGAGTGCAAACATTTGTAATTCACCCTAGGAACTTAAAGGGTTATTACAGAAGATGACAGAGTGTTAGTAGAGCTAGTTCAAAATGGGAGATGTTCCGATATACACTGTCAAGTCTGATGCGTCAGGTTTGCACATAGAATCATAGAATTGTTCGGGTTGGAAGGGACCTTTAAAGGTCATCTAGTCCAACCCCCCTGCAATGAGCAGGGACAATTTCAATCAGATCAGATTGCTCAGAGCCCCGTCCAACCTGACCTTGAAAGTTTCCAGGGATGGGGCCTCTACCACCTCTCTAGGCACCCTGTTCCAGTGTTTCATCACCCTTACTGTGAAAAAGTTCTTCCTAGTCTAAATCTACCCTCTTTTCGTCTAAAAGCATTACCCCTTGTCCTATCACAACAGGCCCTACTAAAAAGCCTGTCCCCAGCTTCCTTGTAAGCCAGCTTTAAGAACTGAGAGGCCACAATAAGGTGTCCCTGGAGCCTTCTCTCACACGGTGAGAAAATGAACACACATGTTGTGCCCTGGAAGTTACATACGCATTTTTGTCAGAAGTGCAAAGCACAGTTTGGTGTAAATGCAAGTCTTTACAAATTTACCAGCACTAGAAGCACTTGCAACATCATTGGCTCCATATGAATGCATACACTGAACCTCTTTCATGATCAGTTGTGAAGATATAAGCATAAACTCAGTATTAAGTATGGATATTTTTGTAATCAGTATGGTGAACCCTGAGGGAAATATTCCCATTGATTTTTCCTTGGCCTTTCTAAGATAATTTGTACAAGACTGATGATGAATTTGAGTAAGTTTGAAAGCATAGTCCCACTGAGGAAAAGGGCAAAAGGTATTTCCCAATTAAACTCTTTCATATTAGCTTACTGACAAAGGGACATAAATTTGAACCCACAGCATATATTAAAATTAGATGAGCTTTTACTGAATATGGTAAATTTTCAGATGTTTTTTCTTAATTTTTCACAGACATTTTTCAGTCATTTCTATATGACCAGCCAGAAATTCTGCTGTACTCATAGAACAGACCAACAAGTAACAGCACTGGCAAATGCTTTACTATTCTCCCCAGTCATCAAGTGAGAACTAAACCACAAAAACTTTTCTAGCACTTGTTATTAATGCAAACACCATCTGTAGGAATTATGATCTACTTTAAAGTTTGCTTCCTCATTCTCTAAACACAATCTTAATGTAGTCTGTTTTCTCTGAAATATGAAACATTTTCAGGGTCTATGTGAACATTCTTTCCAATAAGACTTGATAAAATTACGATGTAAGGGCATGATCCTACATCCACTGAAGTTAATAAAAAGTGTACAATGGCATAAACAGCACCGGAAGAAAGGCTAAAAAAAATTAAAAAGCAGACAAAACAGAGAACTTCCCATCTAACATCTGGCCTCACTTACCACAAGTGCCAGTCATGACCATTAAATAAAGGAAGACTCACAAAACACCTCCAGCTTCATTCCCTGTCCAACTACAATGTCCATTAGAATCAGCAAATACATTTTGCTTCAGATGGAAAAGAGTTTTTCAAAAATACCAAGTAGATATCTTGATTTCTCATTTTGCTATTGACCAAATAATAACTGTTAACTGCTAACTACTGAATCACTACTAGCTGAGTTTGGATTTTGATTTCTATTATGTACTAGAAGGATTTATACCATACAGCTTTTCTTCTGGATCATCTTGTTCCCCTCCCTTCATATTTGCAAATGAACCTAACTGATCAGCAGGCAAGGGTTCATACGGTATTGAGTAAAAACCCACGACCAATATAAACAATCTTCTAATTCATTCTCAAAATCTTACCTTCAATTCCAAGAACAACTATGATAGGTACTTTACATAACATGCCCTTTAAAAACTGGATGATTGAGTTTTGAGAAAAGTCCTTGAAAGGCTTTCCTCATTTAGTATCCGCTTCTATTCTGTTTTTGTGAGGGACTTTACCTTAAAGCTGCTTACACAGTAACAGCAAAGAAAAGGTGGTCACATGTACCCACAGCTATGAGCAATTAAAGGCAGCAGTGACAAGCTTTAGCAAAGAATAAGTTGTCCTAGTTCTGATTTCCTTCCCCCTAAAAAGTGTACTAACTCTTCTCATTTTGTGTTGTCTACTCAGTTGAGATTTGAAGTCAAAGGGTCCTGAAAGTTGTCTGTCTTTCCTGCACACACAATGATGTGTACACCAGCATTTTATCCATTTTGATTTTTAAGGAAAATGCCTGTACTGACTAGTTAGAAGTGCAGAAAGGCATTTGACAGCAGCCAAACTGGGCTAGGCAACAACCCCATCTCA
>VYZW01009688.1:8246-51420 GCA_013401315.1 Balaeniceps rex
GGGGCCCGGCCCGTCGGGAGCCCGCGGGGAGCAACACAAAGGCGGCTGGGCTGGGCGGCCGCCCCGGTGCCGTCCCGCCGTCTCCGCCGCTCTGCCTGCCCGGAACAAAGGCAGCCCGTGTGCCAGCTTCCCGCGGCCGGCACCGGCAGGGCCCCCCCGCTCCCTTTGTGCGGGGGGCTGGCGCTCGGCCCCTCCACGGGGTCTCTGCCGGGGCATGGCCTGGGTCTCCAGCTCTGCCTCCCGGCGGCAGCTGTGGGGCGGGCCGGGGCAGCCCCGTCCCGGGCTCGCCTGTGCCCGGCTGAGCACGGGCTTATCCCCCGTATCTAATTTGCCTGCGCCTTTGTTCGGGCGGGGAAGGAGCTGGTGTGCCCGGGGAGGGTCAAGTGTGCGGGCGGAGCAGGCGGGTCCCCTTAATGGAACAGCTCTGAGCTTAAAACAACCCAACCGACCTGTCTGCTGGAGTTGCAGCTAACAAGTGACACCGAAACGCTTCCAGGGGAGCCGTGATCCTGCCGCGGTCAGGCCCCGTGGGTCTGGGCTCAGCCGGCTGCTTTTTCTCTAGCTCCCGTTGGCCGTGCTGTCATTTAGCAGCAGCTCAGCTGCCTCCCGCCGCTGCCCAGCACCTTTTGTGCGAGGAGTTGGTGACCTTCTGCAGACGTTGCCTTCTCCTGCAACGTGGGCACTCCCGTTCCTCCTCAGAGTGTTGTGGAGAAGAGACTTAGCTTGGGGTAAATGCGCAAAAGTTTGGGTGGCTCTCTGTCCTGAGGGCTTCTGGCATCTGTGAGGCACAGGTGGGCTCGCCTGCCTGGCAGAGGGGAAGCGGGGCACCTCTGTTGTGCCCCTGGGCTTTGAGTGAGGGAGCCTGGACAACAAAGCTTCCTCTGATTGTTAGAGGGGTGGACCTCCTGGAGGTGCCTCCCTCTCTGGCAAGGGCTTGGTGTCCAGGCTCTTCCACGGTGGTGATGGGGGTAACAGGGTGTTATCTGGGAGGCCTGGGCTGCCCTTCCCCCAGTGGGGAACCTGTGAAGGCTCCTGTCCCGGGGCTGCGGCACCCAGCCTTGTGCACGCTTCTGCCTAGCCGCTGGTGGGCCGGGGGGAGCGTCTGGGCACGTGTGGGACGGCCTGGGTGCGTGGAGCGTCGTGGTGGTATCTAACTACAGCTGCGTGCGGTTCCACCTGATGTCCCCCCTGTGCTGTGTGGATGCTTTTGGACTCAGCTGCCCTGTTCTTGGTGTCGAATTGAGAACAGGCTTGTCCTTGACTTTGCAGGGAGCAGGGAAAGCTCAGCACTGCCAGGACTCGGGTGTGCTGGGGATCCCATAGTCAGTGGTCACAGCTTGTGTCTGAAGCTTCCATTTCTGTGCCTTGCTCTTCCTTTTCCGAGCAGCTCTCCTGGATGTGGCGAGGTGGGGGTGAGCGGCCGGCTGGCAACTCACAGACTCACGTCTCCGATGCCCGCAGCTTGTGTTCCTGTGCGTGACGGATCTGCAGAGCCTGCTGGGGCTCCTGCTGGGGGAGCGGGGCAGCGTCCCCCAGGTCTGTGGGAAGCGGTGTGCTGGGAAGAGCCCAAGCAGGGGAATCGTTAGTCTTCTCCACGGTTACCTTGCCTACTCCATCCTGCTCCCAGCACTTTCTTGAGGCAGGTTCTCTTACTTGTCGGTGTTTACTCGTGCACTTTAAAGAAAAAAAAAAAAGGGGCAGTTTTTAAAAAGCTGTTCTCCTTCCACTTGGCTGAACTTGGCGGGGACTCTGTTGCATGCAAACGACTGTCCTTCGTGATGTGCAGCATTTGCTGGAATCTTGCGCAGAGCCTTCCTGGAAGGGGCGGGAGGATGAAAGCACTCGCCTAGTGGAGCGTGCTGAGCTTGCCTGGGCTGCCGCAGAGGCTGAGCCTCCTCCCTTCCGACTTGGAGGTCAGGCCCCGATCTTTGTGGTTGAGGAGCCCTTGGGGCCATCCCTTCCCTAAAGATGGGCTGGGAGTCAAATGAATGGAGAAGCCCAGACCACGCAGCCGGTGTCTCTGTCCCTGGATTGCCTCTCATCTGTTCCCTCCTCCAGCCTCTGGCATGGAGATAAGACCTTGGTCCATTGTGTCTGTGGCTTTAGGACGTTAATAGCATAGCTTGGACCATGCCTGGAAGGCTGTTGGCTTCTCAAAATAGTTTAGCAGTGTCTGTGACCTTAGGGGAGAGTGCTGGTTAAATCTCTTGGTTTCTCTTCCCAGCAACCCCTTGTAACTGTCTCTCACTTACTGCTGGCAAGGACAGAGCCCTTTCCCAAGACTGTGGTGGTAGTGTCTCCAGGGAAGTACAAAGCTCTCCTCCTTGCTCTAAAAACCCAGGTCCCTGCAGCGTGGCTGTTTTCCTCTGTCCCTGCCTCGCTGACAGCGAGAAGCAGAACTGCAGAGCTGGTTTGGGTCCATAAAAGGCAACTGGTGTTGCCTGGATGCCGTGACAAAACCCAAACCTGTTGGGCGATTCAGGCGGCTCCTCCGTGTGTGACACAGGGCTTGGCCGGCAGAGGAGGTTGTCCTCTGGCACGGAGCGCAGGAATGCATCTCGGTGCGAGGCTGTTGGAAAGGGGCTGGATTTATGGGCTCTCGACCAAAGTAATTGAGTTCCCAAAGGTGGCCACAACCTCCTCTTTGCTGCTTACTGTCCGAAGAGGCTGTCTGGGGGGAAAACTGTTTCTTAGAGCCACTTCTTGTACTGGAAACTCCCAGCAGCAGGCCAGTGAGTCTGTCCAGCTCGTGCTTGTTGCTAATCTGCCTGCCTTGCCACCCAGGAAGGCTGCTGGTGTTGTGTTGCCTGCTGCTGCCGCTGGTTCGGCACAGGCATGCCTGTCCCTGTGCTTGCCCTGTCCAGTGACTGCTGCACGCAGGGCTTGATCTGTGGATTAATTTGCTCTGTCATGTTCCCGTGTGACCTCAGCCCGTTGAGTGGGCTTCGGCGTGGCAGTGGGTGCCGTGTGATCCTCTTGCAGTACTGCTCCCTGTCCCCGTTGCCCTGGGGAGGAAGCGAGCATTTTCCCCACGAGGGATACCGCTTCCTCCTTGCGGCCCATATGAAAACCGCGTGGCGTGGAGGGGTGGGATGAGGCGGCTGCTGGGTGTGGGGGCAGACCGGTGACTAAGGAGCACAAGCTGCCAGGCGTGGTGCCAGGATGGGTGAACCCTTAACCAGGGTGCCTGTCACCTCTGCTTTCCTCTGCTTTTTCCAGCCCGGAGCAGTGGGCAGCTGTAGGTTGGAGGTTGGCAGTGGGACACCCAGTGTGCATGGGCCTTGGACTGAGGTGGGAATGAACAGTCTCGGCTGCCCCGCAGGCAGCCTCCACACCAGCTTCCTCTGCCTTAGGGAGATGAGGTTCCCTGCAAGGGGGCAGTGACAGGAGCAGTGGATGCCCAGGAGCTCGTACCTGTGTCCCTAACCTTGTGCTGCAGGTCCACGGTGACTTTGTGCTGCAGAGCTCTTGCCCACTGCAGGAACACTTGTGCCGGTGTGGGCCTGGGGACCTGGTCCAGGCTGAGCACTTTCCCCATAAGTTTAATTTTAGCAGTTCATTGCCCAGATGTTTGTGCTGATGGGAGAGCAGAATTTCTTTTGTGAAACCACAGCCCTGGCCTTTTGGTGTGGCAGAAGGTGGGGGTGGCTCTGAGACTGTGGGGGTGCTGCTGCGATGTCAGTACGCGTACAGGCATCCTGGCTGGCTGCAATGCTTAGCAAAGCAGTCTTGGTGGGGTGCTCGTCCAGGCCAGGAGTGCTTTCCAGCACAAGCAGGGAAGGGTCTGGGCAAGTTGGGGTAGGGGGTGAGCCCCAGGAACAACTCTTCCTGTAGCCTGGCTGGGGTGGTGGTGCAGTCCTGGGAGTGCTTTTTAAACATCTGCAGCGCCAGGGTTGGTACAAGGGCATCCCTTTTCGGACCAGCCCCGGGTGGGCTGGCTTTGGCAGCAGCAGTGTGCTAGGTTCGTGTGCGCGAGGGCAGGAGCTGTTATTGTGTCTCCATCCCAGCCCCGACTGCTCCTGTTCCTCTGGGCGTTGGCCCCAATTACAGTGAATGCTGCTCAAAGTTCACCGGCTTCCTCCTGCCAGCCCCTCTTGGGCTCAAGGAACCTGGAAGCAGCGTGAGCCTTACCTGCCTCTGCCTCTTCCTTGAGAGCTGGCAGCACGGAGGAGGGCTGCCTGCACCGTGCAGGGGGTGGAGAGCAGCCCGGGCATGGTGGGGAGCACGCAGCAAGAGGAGTTGCTCTCTCCTCACCCCATGAGGCTTTTGCAACTGCAGAAGCACCTCCTCGAGTTGCTCTCCCCTCTCATCTCGCGCAGCTTTTGCAACTGCAGGAGCACCTCCTGGGTACGAGAGCCATTACCTGGGGCAAGGGGGATGGGCTCCCTCCCAGGAGCGAGGTGGCCCAGTGTGGGAGCTGGGTAGCCTCAGAGTAGATGAATATGGAGAACCAATCCCACCCTGGCCAGGAGGAGGAAGGCATCTCACTGTCCTCAGCTGATGTGCTTTCCTCTTGCCCCATCTCGTGTGGTGCTTGGGCTGGTCTTTTCTGAGAAGGGCTCCTACATCTCTCGCTGCTCCTCTGCTGGCCCAGTAGGAAAGGGGAGATGGCGGTGCTGGGCAGCTTGTGTGCGTGGGTAGCTGCAGTGGGTGGGAGGGAGTGTGTTGAACTGCAAAGACTAGTTTTTCCGACCGGGAAGGGTGGGTCACCGGTCGTGTTTGCATGCTGCTGGCAGGCCCCTTGCCCAGTGGAGTAAGACATTGTTGTGAGCGTGTTGCTGCATGCAGCGCTGCTTGCCATGCCTGGCTCCGGGCAGGCTGACTCGCTCTGGGGGGAGAGGGATGTCATCCGCCTTGTGCTAACCAGGGTCTGATGGGGGAGGAGAGGGACAGCCTGGGGTGCTTCTGGGAGAAACCCTCTCTGATGTGGGGAGGCCGCCTGCTCCAGGCTGGCTTTGTAGCCCTCCTTCCTCTCTGCTTCTCTTCCCCCCCCCCCTCTGCTTTTACCTGCAGGAGGGAGCCCCCAGGGCCCTGCAGCTCCCCTCCAGAGCACGCTGGCGTGGCACACAGGGAAACCTGCTCTCCCTTGGTATCTGCCCAGTGTCCGTCCCCAGCAGCTGGCTTAGGTGGAAAACCACTTCCCTTCTGTGCTCCCCTCCCTTGGGCAGCGAGAGGAGCCGCCCTGGGCAGGGCAGGTGGATGGGCCTGGGGAGCGAAGCTGAGGCGGCAGCCTTACGCCGTGAGGGGGGCTTGTGGCTCGGCTTCCCAGGGGCGTCCCCGTCCTGCCTCTGGGAGCCTTGGGAACACCACAAAGTGTCAGGTGGCCCTGTTTGTGTGTGCCCATTGGCTGGTGGAGTTGTGCGGACAAGCAGACGAGGTGTGAGGGGACGCTGGAGAGTGGCAGTGCACGCTCACTTGTGGTCTTAGTGAGCAGATGTCGTGCTGGAGTTATGGTGTTAGTGCCTCCTCAGCCCCGCAGATAACAAGCCCACGTCTACGGCATGGTGGGCACAGCTGTATCCTCGTGGGGCTGGAAAACAGCATCTTCCACCCTCTGCTTGTAGGATACTCCCAGCCCTGGAGAGGAACGTGATACCACCATGGACGAGGAGCCCTTGTATGTGTTCCCTGGAGGCAGGACGCTTCCAGCAAGCTGGCTGGGCGTCTGGTCTCCTGGGTGGACCATGCCGACCTGGCTGGTGCAGCTGGCCGAAGCTGGGCTGGTGGTGGTGCCCGCTGTTCCCGGCCTGGTTCCAGGGTGTTTGCATGCGGGGTGGGGAGCGGCCCTTGGCAGGACGTCGTGTTTAGAAGCTTATGGGAAAGGGAAGTCACGATGTCATCTCCTGTCTGACCAGGAAATGCAGGTTTCCTTCCCTTCGGCTCGCGCAGGAGCCTGGAAAGCTGTTTCTTAGCGAGCAGGGAGGGGGGACAGTAGCCAGATGTGGCACCAGCAAACGATTTGGGCAGGGGGCTGGGGTAGGACGAAGTCCTGTTGTCCCTCTGAGCATGGCCTGGCCTGCCATCTTGTTTGTCCCTTGCTGCTGTGTGTGAGCCAGCCCATGCGTGCACCTTTCCTGGTCACGGGCACTCAAGGGACTCGGAGCACCATGGGGGACTTGCTGTTATGCTGCCACAGCCCATCATCAGGGCAGCAGCCCCGTCCCCAGCTGTGATTCCGTCCCCAGCTCTTGCCTGACGCTTCTCTGGTGGCTTTCCTTCATCCATTCATTACTCCTCTTGGCAGGGCCCTCAAAGTCGTCTCCGAGCGCAGACGCACGCGTGCAGTTAGAGAGCAGGGCACCTGATGAGGTCATGCCAAAAGGAGCTGGGGTTTTCAGCCCGGCCCCTGGGTGATTCGTGCAGTGACTCAGCCTGCTGGCTGCCCTACCTGCTGGAGGAGTCTGGGCTGGCCGGGGCGAGGGGCGGGCAGGGGGGTCCTGCTTCTCCTGGGCGGCTCCCTCGGGCTGCCCCTACAAGGGCAGCTTAGCTTAATCTCGGCAATTCCCTCCTTGCCGCTCCCGCACCAAACATTACTTCACTGCCTGATTGTTTGCTCTGCCTGGGGAGGGGAGAGGTGTGTGGCTTGTCTGGCAGAGGGAAGGGTGCCCTGTCTGCCTCTGGGGTGTCCTGGGCAAGGGGGGGCAGGGAGACCCTGTGTGGTGTTGCCGGGATGGGTGGGGGGCCCTGGGCTCCTGCCCTTCTCCATATTCCTGGTCGCGGTTCCTTGGTGACTTGAATATTCCCTGCAGGGAAGGCAGGTAACGCAGGCTGGCCTCCTGGGCTGGGTGCTCTCTGGACGAGCCCAGTGGTGTGGTTCCCATTCTGCTGGTGGTGCGATTCCCACTGTGCTTCCAGTCCCCCGTGCCTTTGTGCACTGGTTGGAGCAGAGTAACTGGAGCCGAGTCGGGCCGGGCCCTGGGGCCCAGCCTGGCTGCAGGTGTTGGGACAGGAAATGATCTCAAGCGGCTTCCCTGGGAAGAGGGACGCAGGGCTGTGGCGAGGGCTCTGTGCCGGGGAAGGGGGTCCAAATCCATGTGTCTGGGTGCCAGGCTGGCACTGAGTCGTCTGGCCGCCCTGCATCCCAGGCTCTGCTTGGCAGGGGCCGTTTGGGGTGGCAGCTAGCTGCGGATGCTTGTGCCTGTGGCCCGATGGAGGGAGGCTTCCCTTAATCCTACTGGGAATGCTGGCCACCGGGCTGCAGCCTCTCTGCTTGGGGGCAGCCAGCAGCAGATGTGAGCCCTTGAGGAGCTAAATCTGCCCCTGGAATGGGGTGCTGGAGCAGCTTCACCCCATCTGCCGTGCCCTCATCCCTCTGCTTGAGCTTGGGGGGAGGCAGTTCCTGTGGTGCTGCAGCCTCGGGTTTAATTGAGGGGGACTTTGCTCCCTGGGCTCTGCTAGCACAGCCCTTATCTCTGCAGAGCTGGGCTGGTGTTTGTTTTTGCTGCGGGAGAGAGGCAGCTGAATGGGAAAGTTCAGCCTGACGGAGGGTGGGGGGACAGACGGGGTGAAGGGCAGGGATGCTGGTGTGGCTGGAGCCTGGGGGCAGCACTGACCTTCAGCACAACACCAGGGGTCCAGCCAAGCCCTGCGGGCATGGGGACATCTCATGTCCCCCATCAAGGTGGCTGCCATTGCTCGGGCACAGCAAAGAGCCGGGGAGCTGCCCTGCGACCCCGCTGGCTCACCTGCCGCTCCTCGGGCTGGGGTGGCGGAGCCGGGGGGCTGCTCCCTTCCCCCCTGCGGGGCCCAGGAGCCGCCTGGGTGAAGCAGGAGCCCGCTGGCTGCCGGAGCGCGGCCTGCCCCGGGAATGCTCTGGCCCCGTTCCCAGAATCCGGTGCTGGGTGTTTGTTTGCTGCTGCGCCCCTGAGGTCTGGTGCTACTGTGACAGGAAGCGGGAACGCCGGGGGGAGGGAGGCCGGCCGGCTGGGGATGTGCCTGTGAAATCCCTTTGTCCCCGCCGAGCGCTCAGCTGCGAATTCCCACAGAGGAGAGAGAGCTGCCTTTGTGCTGCTGAAGGACTCCCAACATGTGAATCTCCTGGGCCAGGGGGCTGGCAGTGCGAACTGTGGGGCTGGTGCCTGTGTGGTGTGGAGGGGTGGCAGGGACCCCTGCCTTGCTGCTGTCCCCAGGGTGGGGGGGCCCATGCAGTGGTACCCGGCAGGAGCGGGGCTGTTGCCGTGTCCTGGGGCAGCTGGATGCAGCGGGATGTTGCTGGCAGGAAGGCTCTGGCCCCGTGGCCATCCCGCTCGGGGATTGCGGGTGGACAGTGTCTGCCTGGAGCCTGGCGGCTTGGCTGCCTTCCTGCTGGAAGGGATGCTTGTCCTCTCCTCCCCGAAAGCACCGAGGGAAGCTCTCCCTTCCACTCACCGTGCTGCCGGCTGCTCCCTCCAGCCGGTGGAGCAGCCAGCACTTCCCCGGGCGGTGCAGAGGGTCGGCAGCTCTCCTGGCCTGCCTGGAGGTCTCGCTCCAGCCCAGCCAGGAGGAAAGGAGCTCCTCCTGTGCCATGTCCCTGCTGTGCTCAGGAGAGGGGCAAGCGGCCCCCCTTGCGTGCTCGTGCTCGGGAGGACAGCTGCCCTGCAGCCGGATTGCTGGCATACCAGCGGAACAAGCCTTGCTCTCTGTGGCCGACCCCACACTGCTCCTTTCTCCTGTTGGCCCAGCTCGGCTGCCTCTCCCCCTTCATCCTGCTGGGGTGGTGAACGGCACTGATCCTGTGACCTCAGCTGGGCCAGGGACAGATCCCTTCCCCAGGGGATCACCCACCATGTTTTGGAACCCCCAGCTGTGTCCAGACCAACCCTTGGGACCTGATTGGTATCATGCATTCTTGGGCCCCCTGCCCTTGCTGGGAGGGGAAGCACACAGCCTGCTTCCTCCCCTCCAGCCGGCAGCGCGGCCCCACCCTGCCCCTTATCTCTCCCTCCTTATCATCCTCTGCTGGCTGCTGTCCCGCTCCCTTATAAGGTTCCGTGCTGTGTCCCTGCTTGCACCTCTGCAGGTAACTCCCCTCTCTGGAGGGAGGCTTTCCCAACAGAGCTATGTGGCCTTCGTCCCTGGCGCTGGGGGCGGCAGGCGAGGTAGACTAGGTGGCGATCCCGCTGCCGGCCCAACCAGTTGGGCGTGACGGGCGGAGGTGAGCGGCTCCCTTCCCGCTGCCACCGGAGGCGGACGCTCCTGGCGGTTCACCTGCCTGGCTCTTGCCGGGGTTGGGCGCCTTGGGCACGGCTGCCCCCAAGAAAGGTGGGGCTGGGCCGGGGCAGATAGGTGCCCAAGGTGGTGTCTGATGCCTGCGGGAGCAGCCCTTTCCCGCCCAGGGAGCGCCGGCTGCTGCCTGCCAGCCTGTCCAAAGTCCGTGGTGCCTGTGCTCTGTAACCCACCTCTGGGCAGAGCCCTTCCCGGCGGAGCCAGGGGCTGAGAAGGCAGCTGAAGCCCTCGCAGGAGATGGAAGAGCCTCTCCCTTTAGAGCAGGGTCTGGCAGGGCTTGGGCAGAGCAGGCCGGGGAGTGTGAGCAAGGTGGCTTGCACAACCTGGAAGCGAGGGCACATCGGCCCAGGCAGGTGGGTCCCTGCCTGGTGTGTCGGGGTCCCTGCCTGGTGTGTCGGGGTCCCTGCCTGGTGTGTCGGGGTCCCTGCCTGGTGTGTCGGGGTCCCTGCCTGGTGTGTCAGTCTGCAGTGGGAGCTGGCAGCATGGGGTGTGGGCATGTTCCTGCCTCTGGGGTGGCAGGAGAGAAACAGCCATGGCCAAAACTCTCCATCCCACACGAGGACGTGGGAGCTACTGCCCACCATCAGCTGTCCCGCTTCCCCTGCGTCCTGAGGGCTGTTGTGCTCTCCTGAACTGAACGCAGAAGCAGACAAGATGGGGATGAGCTTGGGCCCATGGGCTCTCTGCCCAATACCCTGCCGGACTGCTGTGCCGTGGCTAGCATTAGTGCTTGCTGTCTTGGGCAGGCTGAGGTCTAAGGACTGGCGTGTGAGCCTGGACCCTGCGTTCAGGGGGGTGGAAAGATGCCAAAGATGTTGGCTCATTTATTTTTTAGCTAATTGAGACTGACCAGAAGCCTGTGGTGAATTAGCAGGGCTATGAACTTGTGCAGAGCAAGCAAGTGCAATGCACTGCAAGCGCTTGGACAGTTGCAGGCTTGAATTATTGATGGGGTTTCTGTTTTTCCTAAGTGCATCATGATAGGCAACTGGAACCAGGATAATTTGTTGCTTCCTCTTGCTCTCGAGGACGGGGGGTCTGGTGCTGAGAGCTGTTGATGTTCGCTTTTGAAGGGTGGGCAGCCGGCTGGCTCTCCCCAGGGTCCCTCAAATTGATAGGGCAAGGCAAAAATCCCTAAAAAAAGTAAAATCCCCACCCCAAAACCCCAAAAAATCCCAAAAAAAGTAAAATCCCCACCCCAAAACCCCAAAAAATCCCCAAAAAAGTAAAATCCCCACCCCAAAACCCCAAAAAATCCCCAAAAAAGTAAAATCCCCACCCCAAAACCCCAAAAAATCCCAAAAAAAGTAAAATCCCCACCCCAAAACCCCAAAAAATCCCCAAAAAAGTAAAATCCCCACCCCAAAACCCCAAAAAATCCCTAAAAAAGTAAAATCCCCACCCCAAAACCCCAAAAAGCCAAAAAAAAAAAAAATCCCTAAATGTAAAATCTGAGCGATGTTGCCATTTTTCTTGTCTAGTCAGTGCTGGGGACTGTGTTGGAGCAGGAGCAAGTTCTTCGGGCAGTGCATCCCCTCTTGTCAGCCTGGCGGTGGGTCTGGCCTGGGAGCCCGGTGTTCCTGGTTTCCCCGCAGGGGCTCGGCCAGCCCGGGTGAGGGGCTGGGTCCCTCCTGGCTCTGATCGCGGTTGGTGGTGACCAGAGAAGGGCTGGTTTGCTCATGCATCCCGGCAGTGGGGGGGCTGCGAGGGGTGTCCAGCCGTGGTGACAAGCCTTGCCACTTGCTTAACAGGTGCCCAGGGGACACAAACGAGCAGTAAAGCGGCAGGGAGGGCTGGGACTCGGCAGCGAGAGCCGATGTGACTCCGTCCCCTCCTCCCCAGCTGCAGAGGGCTGTTGGGAGTGAGCGCCTGGTGCGTCTCCTGGCAGGGGGCTGGGGCAGGGCTGATGTGGCAGAGGTGGCTTCTGGCTTCGTAGGTGCTTGGGTTGAACTTTGCCCAAAATACTCCATGCTGGGGGAGTGGCCTGAGCGCCAGGGATCCCAGGACCACTGGGTGATAGCTCTCTGGGGACTTGAGGCACGGGGCAGGGCTGGAGCAGGTGATTTGACGAGGGCTGTGTGCTGGAGATCCCCCGCGCTTCAGCGAGTGCTGCCTGTCAAGCCTCCTGCCTGTGTCTTGTCTGCCGGATCTTGTCTGATCTCCCTGGCCTGTGGTGTACGGTTCCCCGTCTGCTGGCTCAGTCTGGGCCCTGGGCTTAATCTTTTCGTGGCTGACAAGGAAGCACTCCTGGTGGGGAGCCTTCAAGTCTTGAACTCCATCCTCTGGCAGAGGAGGGTGCAGGGCAACTCTAGGTGGGTATGGCTGTGGTTTGGCCCTGGAAATTATTTTTCCGGGCGACGGATTTGTTCTGGGGGAGAACCAAGCAGGGGCAAGGCGTTTTTGGACAAATGTGCCATGTCAAAGCTGCCCACAGTGGAAGAGCTCTGGAGGGCTTGGTCAGGGCTTAGGGTGTCTTTCTGGCTACTACCAAGCCTTTAGTCCAGCCAGGAAGATTATGGTGAGTACCTGTGGAGGGAAGCTCTGTCCATGCACATTGGCTCACGGCTGCCTCCCTGCCAGCAAGGGGGCTCTTCTCCAAAGGCATGGCATCTTGGACGTCTCTCTGGTGGACCTGCTCTGGCTTGAGGACCTCCGGGTGCAGCGCAGGGTTGTGCTGGTGCCAGGAAGTTGGGAGATAAGGCTGGAGGGATTTGGATGTAAAGCTTTCCGGGTAGCTGCGTTGGTCCCTGGGGGTCCCCTCTTGCTGATAGCCATGGGGGAAGTGCTCTGGTGCTTATTCTGCCCTGGGGTGTGTTTTGTCTTTAGGCTTTTTGTTTTGCCCTGAACTGAGCCAGCTGAAATATTTTTGGCTTGCTGGGGGTTTTTAAGTAACGGGTGTGTCAGCAAGTGCCTCTCTTATGATGAAAAGGCTTTCATGCAGCCGTCCTCAAAGATGGTCAGGGTCTGGCTTTGGAAAAATGCTCTGTAGCTGTATCTTCAGAGGCTGGGGAGGAGGAGGGGGAACGGGTGCAAAGCGATCCCTGGAATTTCACCCTTGCGGGATCCGGCGTGCTTGGCTTTGAGCTGTCACAAGCAGCTTGCTGGCTGGCACGATCAGGCTGTGTAGCTGAGGCTCTCCCCTTCCCTCCCCTCCCTGTCTTGCTTTGAAGATGACCGAGGCCCCAGGCTGGCATCGGGAGGCGGTGAGGGGCTGTGCTGTGCCCAGGAAGCCCCTGCCCCTGAATGCTGGTGTGCGAGCCACTGTGGGAGGGATTTGGGGCAGATTCTCCACAGCTGGGAGGGTGTAAGGCTGAGTGGCTGTTTGGGGTTTGTGTGTTAGCCAGCTGTAAGGGAAGGGCTGTGCTCCAGCCTGGGATGGTGCTGGCGTGTGTCTGTGGGGAGAGCTGGGGACAGTGCTTGCTAACCTCTCTGGACCTGGCACTGCCTCTCAGTAATTATGTCTTTAATCCCAGATCGATGAAGACTAGATGGCTGGAACAAGAGCAGAGGGAGGTGGTGTGTCCTGATGCTGCCATCATGAGGCCCCAGGAGGAGAGCTGGGAGAGCCCCCTTGGGCAGTGGGTGCCCTGTTCTGCTGGCACCTCTTGCCCATGATGGAGCTGTGCCTGCTGTTCCTGGCAGGACTGACAACCATGCACACAGGGCAGGCTCCAGACGCTCAGAGTTGCTACCCCGCTGCTTAATATGGCCTGATCCTGTGGAGAGACCCTCAGGTGGCCACTCTTGAGCATCACCTGGTCTGTGTCCATGGGTATGCAGAGCCATGGGCTCCACCGAGCCTGGCACTGCAGCCCAGCCCCTCCTCTGGCTGCCCTGATGTGACAGGCTCCCTGAAAGCCTGTCAAAGGGGAAGGGGGGCCTGTGCATGTCTCCACACCTCCTGCCTGGGCTGGAGGGGCACTTGTGAGTGCAAGGGGACAAGGAGAGCTGGCGGGCGAGGGACCCGTCCTGTTCCTTCCCCCTGCTGTTGTGTTTACTCCCTGTGGAAGGGACGGGAAGGAAACAGTCTCACAGCTGCTCTGGCCCCTTATCTGGGGCCCTTAACAATGAAATTTGCAGGGCTGTTAGCTTCCATGTTCTTCGGGCTGTGTTCCCAGGGGACACGCAGAGGTGGGGACCCGGGGCTGGGGAGGCGTTGCTGGCTGTGCAGGGCCTGCCTGGCAGCCACGCAGGGCTGGAGGAATCTGCTGGGGTTGCTGTCTCTCCTCTACGTGCCTTCCTGCAGAGGCAAACCCTGCCGGTGGGCGCTTGCTGCACAGTGCTGAGGCTGCTTGCAAGCAGGTGAGCCCGTTCCCAAGAGCAGGGGCTCAGCTAAATCTCTCCTTGAAGCAAGCATGCTGGCTCCATCCTTATGCACGCCAAAAATCTGCCTCTTCTGTGCAGAGACGGTCGAGGACAGGCTGGGGAGTTGTTACACGGCAGCATGGCTACTTGGGCAAGGTCATGTCGTGGAGAATACCCTCTCTGCAGAGGGGTGTTCCTCTCTTTAAAAGGGATTGGTGAAATACCACTGTGGAAACAAATCTCAACAAGCCAATGGGGCTTCTGGCTGGGGTTTGGATGCTCCCGTTGTGTAGGGTGTCTGGGTGGTAGGACCATCCCCTGACCTGCTGGAGAAGTCTGAGATGTGGCAAGGAGATGCTCCCCCTCTCTTGGGGGAGAGGATCCGGGTTGGTGGTCCAGGGAGCCTTTCCTCAGCACCTGGGTGGCTGCAGCAGCCTCCCTGCAGTAGAACTCCATGGGGCTGGGCCCCACAGACCTGCTCCGTGCCCGTGTGGACTGACTGTGACCTTCAGCGAGTCCCACAAGGCGGAGGATCTGCATCCCTGCTTGAAGTGGGTGGATGCCCACCAGAGATGGGGAATGTTTGACTCAAGGGTGAGAGCTGGGATGTGTCAGCACTGCTCTGGGAGGCACCAAGCCTCTCCTTCAGAGGATCTCTTGCAAATCTGTGGGGCAGGTGAGACTGTGGAGCAGCAAGGGTCAGAGCCGTGCCTGCATTTCCATACAAGGCTTGGGGAGTCAAGCTATTGAAAAAAGCCTTGGGTCATACCTGTTGCAAGGTGGGAGGAGTGGAAAGCTGCGTGCGTGAGCCAGGAGTCATGTCTGGGAGCCTCTGAAAGCCTGCTTAGGCTCCCGAGCCAAGAGTGCTGGGCTGCATTTCTCCTGGGGCGTGGACTGGCCGGTGAGCATCCCAGCCCATGCTGGGCTGGGGCAGGGTGCTGGCAGCTGGAGTGGGTGTGCCTGCGCCACAGCTTTATCTCTTGCTGGGCACCACATGGGCACGAGCAGAAGAACTGGATTTTTTACTGATGGAGGCAGGTTACAGGGTGGCAGCGACCAGATGCTCAAACGCGCTGCACGCAGCCTCCAAAGCACTTGGAAAAAATCCACCCTGCTTCGCTGGGCTCAGTCGTGGTGGTGCCACAGTGTCTGATAAGCGCCAGGGCTGCCTGTGTCCGAGGGAAGCTTTGCAGGGACAGAGCCACAGGGAGGAGTGGACTTGATGGGAGTGGGGGAGGCACTTCGGGAAGGGCTTCATCTGGATACGCTTGAGATAGTGTGGGAAATTAACAAACCAAAGAGCCCTGCTCTGGGCTCCTCTGAACCAGCATCTGCTGGAGGGGCAGGGCTGCCGGGGATTGTGGGGCTGTGGGAGGCAGATGGACAGGGCCCTGCAGAGGGGCCGTGCTCTCAGTCCCAGGTCACCATTACAGCCACACTGGGGCGGTGGCACTGGGGGAGTGGGCAGAGATGATGCTGGAGACCGTGGGAAAGCAGTTTCTGTGCCGGCTGCCTGCCTCGAACGAGTCCCCACATGCCTGCCATGACTGCACAGGTTTGGGAAAACCTCTGGCGGGCTTGCTGGGACTCGGCTGGGCTGCGCAGGGGGCGGAGGGCTGAGCCCTTGCCACTCCTCTGCCTGTGCCGTTCCCCCGTCAGTGGGGAACAGTCAGAGATGCTGGGGTCTCCAGGGAGCTGGGGGGCTGCTGTGGGAACAATGCTGTGTTTGCCACGCCACCGGCCCTCTCCAGACACTGCTCCATCCCTCGGGGAAGAGGGAGTGGGAGAGGAGCCCGTTTCCCCGGTCTGTTGCCTGCCCTACCTTCTGTTTTGAGTTCACGCGTGTGATTTTTTTTTTTTTTGACCTCTTCTCCTGCTGTCCCTGCAGCTCTCTTCCCTCCTGCTTCCTCACTGTGGTGGCTGGGCTATTCCTCCCATGACTCTCTGCATCTAGACCTGGCTGTCCCGTGCCTTTGCCAATCAAACCCGAACTTCCTCCTCCAACAGGTCTGTATGGAAGAATATTGTCTTTCTCTATCAAAATGTGTTGATTGTGGTGTGCTCACTCACTGCTCTCCTTCGGGAGGGGAGGTCGAAGGGGTCCCAGCCAATGCCTGTCCCTAGGTCTGTGGGCTGAGGACCTCCTGGGGTGGCTGCAGCCTTGAGTGCTGGGGTGAGAACCTGGAGGGTGGTGAGTTTTGGCAGCAAAGGGGCTCATGGGGTCCCTTTTAGGGGGATCCTGTCCCACTTCATGCACTTCCCTGAGTAGGAAGGAGCTGTGGAGCTGGGGCTGTCTCCCCACCTCTTATCGTACTGGGGAGGAGGGAGCAGATAAGTGACGCAGCCCTTTCCCACAGCCCTTCCCTGGAGGAAATAATGGGATGTGGGTCACTTCTCTGTGCGGGTGTCCTGTGTCCTCTGTCCTGCCCCAGGGATGTGCCGTCCCCCCCTGCCACTGACTGCACTGGGGGAAGTTTTTCTGCAACCTGAGGAGGGCCCTTGTGGGAAGAGGGAACCTCCTCAGCACGCAGCAGCCCTTCTGAACCTGGCTCAACCCCAACTCTTCGGTGCAATGGGGGAGGACTTTCTGCCCCCAAAGTGCCACTTCTTCAAGCTTAAATGCTGGGGCAAGGAGCATCTGAGTCACGCCTGGGGCTGTGCTGCTCTGAGACCCTCTTGACAGCTCTCTGGTGGTGGGTGGGAATGGGTGTTAATGCCATAAGATTTATTTTTCTTGTTCTGAGAATCTGTCTTAATGAAATCAGTCTCTTCTGACCGCTCTTCTCTCCTCCTTTCCTCCCCCAAATCACATGCAGTGAAGAGGGGGGCTCCTGCCCTTCCGGGTCACTTTTCTTCCCCTCACCTTGACACCAAGCCGCCTCTGCTTGTGCCTCCCTGTGCCCTCTGCCCCCGCCCTGCCCGTCCTGGGCACCCATCACCCATGGACGACTCGGAAGTGGAGTCGACCGCCAGCATCCTTGCCTCTGTGAAGGAGCAGGAGGCACAGTTCGAGAAGCTGACCCGGGCGCTCGAGGAGGAGCGGCGCCATGTCTCAGCCCAACTGGAACGAGTCCGGGTCTCCCCACAGGACGCCGGCCCGGGCTTGGCCAACGGCACGCTCACCCGGCGGCACCAGGTAAAAAACCCCCTCGGCCAGAGGTGGGTGCGGAGGCTCCCGGAGCCCCCATCTGTGTCAGTCCTGTCTCGGCGGGGGCAGCCCCGGGCCTGGCTCCCTTCCTTTGGCCCTCCTCGTATGTGAGGTGCAGGAGGGCTAGGCTGGTCTCGTAATGCTGGTGGTGCTGTATGTGCGCTGGGGCTGAAGGTGACCTGGGGGTGTGCAAACCTACCTCAGCAGCCAGAGTCTTCTGGGGAGAAGGAGCCAGCCTGGAGGGTCTTGCCACCAGGTCAGCTCTGGTTTGGTTTTGTGAAGGTTGGAGACTGTCTGTAGGGGTGTCTTTGCTCCCCATCCCACTCAGCTTTTGGAAGGTGGCTGAAGTGCAGGGGTCGGTGTACAGCTGTGGGGGAGTGTGTGCGTCTCCTCGTGTGACGATGGGCAAGTCCCTGGAGTCTCGGTCTGTCCCCCAAACAGCCAAACTAGGGCTGGGAGAGATCTCTTTTCTCTACAGGGCTGGAAATGTGGTTTTCATCTGCCTTGGCTTGAGGTCTCTCTCCTGTTCTCGCTTTCCCAGGCTCTGTTTTGGGGAGGGGTGCTTGGAGGGCTGGTGCGTGGTGGTGTGCCTTTCCGGCCCGTGGAAAGGCAGATGCCTTTCTGGCTGTGGAAGGTGGTGGTGCTAGGAGAGACTTGTGGGTCGAGGGAAGGGAGGGGTGGGCAGAGGAGGAGCGCAAGAGAGTCAAACGGTAGCACTCTGCAATCAGCCATCGAGCATCTGTGCTGTTCCCTTGCAGTCCTGGGGGGCCTCTGGGATGTAGCTTCTGGCTCCTGCGTCAGAAGATCTGGAAGGTCTCTAGGGCTGTGCTGGGGAGCAGGGAAGGGTCTTGGCCATTCCATCAGGAGCGTGTGGGCACTGTGGGAGAGCTGGGATGTCTGGAGGGGGGCTGAACTGTGTGTCCTCCAACTCTTCCCCAGGCTGGAGCGGGGGGTGGTTTGCTGCATGTCGCACAGCCCCCCGAGGAGCATGCTCCTCTCCTGGGAGCGACACGTGGGGTGTGCATTGGGTGTCTCTGTCGGGTGCGGGAGATGGCGTGCTCAGGGCCTGGCAGGGAAGGGGGGTGGATGTGTGGGACCTCAGCAGTGGGAGGTCAGTCTAGTAACAGGCCTGCTGTGGTGCTGTGCGTTTCAGAACGGCCGTTTCTTGGGCGATGCTGACCTGGAAAGGCAGAAATATCCAGATCTGAAGCTCAACGGGCCGCAGGTAAGGGGAGCCGAGTCCTCTGGCTGTGGGCAGCCTGCTTGCTGGGTGGGGGGTGCAAGGGGAGCTCCAGTGTCCCCACCCTAGCTGGGAGGGGGGGGAATTGTGTTTCCAATGTGGCTGCCCTGGCTTGAAGGGCCTTTGGGTGTGGGGTTGTTGGTACCCCCTCCCATGCAAGAGGATATTAGGGCTCCCTGAGAGGCGAGATCTCTCGGCCGGCTGACTCCAGGGAGGCCCATGTTGGCAGTGGGGGGCTGACCGTGTGTCCCTTGCTCCCCTCAGGACCACAGCCACCTCTTGTACAGCACAATCCCCAGGATGCAGGACCCGGGCCAGATTGTGGAGGAGACATACACCATGGAGGAGGACCCAGAAGGGGCCATGTCAGTTGTGTCTGTGGAGACATCAGATGATGGGACAACCCGGCGTACAGAGACCACGGTACAGGCCTGGGGAGAGCATGGAGGGACAGGGCTCTGGTCAGGGACCCTGATGGCTGGGGTGCTACAGCTGTGATGTCTGCCAGCCTGCTGTGCTGTGAGCTGAAATGGGGTTTGAAATCTGCCTGGAGTAAGGTGCTGGGCTGGAAGGGGGAATCTGGGGATGCAGGGGTGTGGTGGATTTCCTGATGGGAGTGTGTCCTGCATCCATCCCTCTAGGTGAAGAAAGTGGTGAAGACTGTGACCACCCGGACGGTGCAGCAGGTGCCAGTGGGGCCTGATGGGTTACCTTTGGAAACCTCCCCTGTCACTAGCAACTATGTCCAGACCATGGACAGGAACTTCCGCAAGAACAGCAACGGGGGCCCTGGCAGCTACCTGAGCCAGCCGGGCACAGCCACCCTCCCTCGTAACTACCACTACCCTGATGGCTATGGCCGCCCCTACGAGGATGGCTACCCAGGCAGCGATCACAGCTATGGCAGCCTGTCCCGTGTCACCCGCATTGATGAGCGCTACCGCCCCTCCATGGACACCTACCGGGCCCCCAGCCGTCAGGACATCTATGGCCCCCAGCCTCAAGTGCGTGTCGGGGGCAGCAACATGGACCTCAACCACTTCCACCCTGAACCCTACGGCCTGGAGGATGACCAGCGCAGCATGGGTCTTGAAGATGTGGATTACGGGCTTATGTCTGACTACGGCACGGCCAGGCGGGCAGGGACCCCATCTGATCCTCGGCGGCGGCTCAGGTACGCGGCAGGAGGCAATGGGGTGGGGGACGATATGGGGTCTCTTCATCCTCTCTGGAGGAAGGAGGATTGCAGAGACAATACCGTGAACTGAGTCACGGCAGCTCATGCAGGAGAAAACTTGCATCCGCTTCTAATTGTCTGCTTAATTGGTGGTTAAAACTCAGCGCTAATTGAGCCGGTCGTCCTGCAGCAAGGAGTTCCACTGGGTGGTTGGATGTAGCTCCGGGCCCTTCCCTCTCTGTGCCACCCATTCTGCTAGTGGGATGGCAGGCTCATCTGTGCCCCAGCCTGGCTTACCCTGCTGGCAACCATGCCTGACGTGTGGTGTGCGGCACAACCCCGCATCAGAAGTAGCAGCAGCCTCGTGATCGTGCTCTTGCTGAGCGGAGAGCAGCCCCAGGGAGCAGTGCTGAGCCCAGGTCTGGGGTGAGCGAGGCTCAGCCCTGCAGTGCCCCGGGGAGCGTTCCTGCACGGCCCTTATGCAGGGCAGGGCAGCAGAAGCTGCTCAACCTGTTTGGCGGTAGCAGCTTCTCCCCCTTGTTTGTCTGTGAGTGATCAGCGGCTCCTCCAGCCCGACTGCTGAGCAACTGCCCCACCAGGCTGCGGCTGCCCTGGGACAGCCAGAGCAGGGTCTTGGTGGTCCTCTGACTGCCCTGCCAGGCATGCGGCCCGAGCATCCTGGGATGTTACACGCCTGAGGCCATGACTCCTGTAAACTTGTGTCTTGTGCCAGCTGTGTCTCTTGCTGCTGCCTTGGCCGGCTCTGCTCGCTGCCTGGGCTGTCAAGTGGGGTTTGGGGAGGTGCTCAGAGGGTGGTGAGGCAAGAATGGAGCGAGGGGCTGAGCCTGGGTCCCGGAGATGGGGAGGGGGCTGTGTCAGCAGGCTAGGATGGATGTACATCTCCCTAGTGCCCCGTGGCCAGGGGGGACAAGTAAGGCTGAGCACAGGCTGCTTAAGCTCCTAGGGCATAAAACAGAGGCAGGAGAGAGAGACCCAAGGGAGAGGAGGCTCTTGCCAGCCCCTGCCGGAGATCGCCCATCTCGAGGCACATACTGTAAATCCACAGTAGCTCCTGGCTGCTGAAGGGCCTAAAGGAGGAGCTTTGTCCTTTCGGCTTGTGCCAGCACAAGCATTTCTGTTGCTGTGCCGAACCAGTCGGGGCGGTTGTTCACCCAGATTGATTTCCCCAGCCTGCCTTGCCTTGTGAAGCTTGTGCTGGCTAGAGGAGGGCAGGTAAGGCTGCTGCCCCCGCTGCCTGCGCTGACTCAAGCAGCCTGCGAGAAGCCAGCATTAGCAGTTTTGAGCACATGGTTGTCATGGCTAGCCCCTCGGTGAGCAGCTTGGGCAGAAGGGGTTAAGCAGGCGTGTCTGACCCATGGCTGCTTTACTCCAGCCAAGACAGAAGGCTCTGGCTTGCAAACCTTCCCTGGGTTCATGCCCTGCCCAGCATGTGCGGGCAGGAGCCCTCCCTGGACGGCCCGGTCTGAACTGCTTGGCCTTTGAGACCACAAGTCCGCTCTGCTGGGCTGGATGGTGTCCATGCTTCTTCTGCCCCTCCAGATCCTGGAGGACAGGAGTTACAGGAGCCAGGTGCGGGAGTTGCAGTTGGGTGGGAGACCAGGGGACTTGGGTCACAACAGAGGGAGAAGGTCCCACTTCCAAGCATGGCCAAGGAGCAACCCCGGTGGAGGTGTCACCTTGTCCTGTAGGGACGGTGCAGGGTGTGGAAGATGGGTTGGTGCAGCCCATGAGCAGGCTCTCCCTCCCCAGGCAGACCGATAAAGATCACAGCAATCTGCAGAATCCAGGTGCTGTTGAGCTTGGCTTGTCCCCTGCCTTCTCAGTTAGCATCTGCGCTCAGCCACCCGGCTTGCAGGAATGGGAACGGGCGAGATCAGCATCCCCCCTGCCTCAGAGATGTTTGTCTTGAGCAGGGGCCTGGCTGTTAATGACTTCCTTCAGGGAGGCAGATTGCCAGGCACGGGGAGACGGAGCGCGTTGAGCTGAGAGAGACAGTGTGCGCTGGCTGCCACTGGCCGCAAGGTGCGCAGGTCCCCTCTCCAGTGGCTCTTCTCGAGCTCCCTCTCTGCAGGGGAAGAGGGAAGGGGGGTTCAGCGGCAGCACAGGTCACAACCCGTGGGGCTCCCCACTCCCTCCCAGCCCCATCTCACCTGGAGGGGCAAGGGGGATCCAGTGCTGAATGACCCTCGCAGCTGGGCAGGAGCTCCCTTTGGGGCGTATGAGTCTTGGCATGGGAGCAAGGTCAGCGGCCGGCTGTGTTGACAAGCATCGGGTGGCTTGTTTGCAGTGCTGGCACTCGGCTGCATCCTGCTCCTGCCTTGTCCTGCTGCGGGGATGGTGTTGGTGGTCGGCATGGTGCACTGAGTGCCACACGCTACAGCAGTGGGGAGTGACTCCCCAGAGCAGCCGGACTCCATGGCATCTCTTAGTAGCCAGGCCGTGTGGCAAGCAGCACGTGTCCCCGTCAGGACGTGCTGAAAGCCAACCTCGCAGCCTGCTGCCACCATCTGCAGTGGCACCATGCGGGCAGCTGTGCAGCAGCACCTGAGGGGGATGCGGCGGTGAAAGTGGCTGCCACCCGGAGCTGGTGGCTTTGAGTCCTCTGCCAGAGCCTGCAGGGCAAGTGGCAGCGTAAGGAGCAGAACCTGCTACCATCCTTCGTTGCAACTTCCCCTGCCTGCTCAGGGGCAGGGGGCTGCCTGCACCTGATTTGGGAGCTCAGAAGGTGGCTGAGCAGTCCTCAGGGCAGATGTGAGCCAGAGGATGCCACCTCATCTTGGACCCTGGTTGTGCATCCCCAGCGTCCTGGCACAGCAGGGGTGGCAGCAGTGGTCAGGCCCCTCTGTTTAAGTGCCACGTCCCCTCCCACCCCCTTCTGTTGGAAATGGCTGGATTCCTTCGCCTGGGTGGTGGAAGGGTTATATTGCCAGTGACTACAAAAACAGGGTGAGAACCTGGGATTTTGTGTGGTGTATGTTCTGGGGGTGTTAGATGTCACCTTGGCACGTGGGGGACTAGTTGCGCTTTCTCGCAGCTTCCATGTGCTTGTTGAGGCTCATTCCCAGTGCTGCTAGGGCTGCGGGTGAAACGTTCCTCACCAGGGCAGGGGGTGTGCGACCACAGCTCTTCCCCGTGCCTGAACTGGGAGCAGTGAGGTTGATCCCTGGAGCCCAGGTGTCTCTTATGCCTGACTAAGCCTGTCCGCTGGGCAGCAGTGCAACTTGTGTATATCACTGGGCATCTGCAGGCAAAAGAGTCTGAGCCCCATCCTGGGTAAAAAATCTTTGTTCTGAAGTAATGGCAGTGACTTGGGGTGCTGGGGTGCAGTGTTGATACAGCCAGTGGCGCAGCAGAGAGCTGGTGGCCTGGAGCTGGGCTCTGGGCGCTCGCTGTGCCCACGCAGCGCTGGTGTAATGCCTGGGGAACTCCTGGGTGATTTGCTCTCCCAGCGATCTGTTGTGGTATGAAATTGCCCTCTAGTGGCTGCAGTCCCAAATGTGTTTGGTGGTGTGGGGTTTTTTTTTGGTGCTTCTGGGGCTGGCTCCTGCCTCCGTGGAGAGTATGCAGAGACCAGGATCCAGCCTCTGACCCAAAGCTAAACTCAGTGGCTGTGTGGGAAGGGACTGGAATAGCTGCTGAGGCTGCCTTCTCCTGGGGAGTCACAGAATCACTTGGTTGGAAAAGACCTTTGAGATCATTGAATCCGACCATACCTGTCCACTACTAAACCATGTCCCTAAGCAACTCATCTACCCGTCCTTTAAATACCTCCAGGGATGGGGACTCCACCACTTCCCTGGGCAGCCTGTTCCAGTGCTTGACAACCCTCTCTGTGAAGAATTTTTTCCTAATATCCAATCTAAACCTCCCCTGGCACAACTTGAGGCCATTGCCTCTCGTCCTATCGCTTTCTACTTGGGAACAACCGCCTGCTTCCTGAGCAGGCCTGGGGATGCATGGGGGTGGCCTCCTGCAGCTACGGACTTCAGCTGGACCCTGTGTGGGGAGCAAGAAGGTGCCCTGACACTGCTCTGCTGCCTGGCTCCCAGCCCTTAATGGGAGTCTGCATGGTGCGCTCCAGCAAGATGGTGGTGACTAGACACTGTGTGCACTTCAGCACATCTTCTGGTGGGTTGGAGGGGGCACAGCAGGGGGCCCCCCTGGTCTAGGGCTCGTGCTGACACCGGCTGTCTTCTCTCCTAGGAGTTATGAAGACATGCTGGTGGATGAAGTGGCCCCTGACCGGTACTACTGGGCCCCTCTGGCTCAGCACGAGCGGGGTAGCTTGGCTAGTCTGGACAGCTTGCGGAAGGGAGGTCCGGCCCCGGGTAACTGGCGCCAGCCAGAACTGCCAGAGGTAATAGCCATGCTGAGCTTCCGGCTGGATGCCGTCAAGTCCAATGCGGCCGCCTACCTGCAGCACCTCTGCTACCGTAACGATAAGGTGAAGACGGAGGTGCGCAAGCTGAAGGGCATTCCCGTGCTAGTGGGATTGCTAGACCACCCCAAGAAAGAGGTGCACTACGGTGCCTGTGGAGCCCTCAAGAACATCTCCTTCGGCAAGGACCAAGACAATAAGATTGCCATCAAGAACTGCGATGGGGTACCTGCTCTGGTGCGCCTGTTGCGGAAGGCCCATGACATGGACCTCACAGAGGTCATCACAGGTAATGGCTCCAGGGAAGAGAGGAGGGGCTAATCTGTTGGGTGAGGGATGCACAGTGCAGGTTTTTAAGCCCACATGGTCTGACTGATCGCCGCCTGCTTGTGGCATTTCAGGAACACTGTGGAACCTGTCCTCGCACGACTCCATCAAGATGGCCATTGTGGATCATGCACTACACGCCCTGACTGATGAGGTTGTCATTCCCCACTCAGGCTGGGAGCGGGAACCCAATGAGGACTCAAAACCCCGCCATATCGAGTGGGAGTCGGTGCTCACCAACACCGCCGGTTGCCTTAGGTATGGGAGGGGAGCTACCAGCTGCTGGCAGAGAGCTGGTGTGGGTTGGGGCTCCTGTAATGCTCCTTCCTGGCTGCTCCTGCTAGCTTTCTGGGACTGCCAAAGGATGTCTGCAGAGGAGCTGCTCTCCTAGGACAGCTACTGGTGATGCAGTCCTTGATTTTGGAGGTGTTTCTCTCAGTGGAGGGGAGCTTTCTCTGGTTTGAACTCTGCTGGGTGTGAGCTGTTCCTCGCCTGCCATCAGCTGTCTCTTCCATGACTGTTCTCTCCTGCCTGCCAGGAACGTGAGCTCAGAGCGGAGCGAGGCCCGTCGGAAGCTGCGGGAATGTGACGGGCTGGTGGATGCCCTGATCTACATCGTCCAGTCTGAGATCGGCCAGAAGGACTCGGACAGCAAGGTACCACAGTGGGGATGTTGTCGGGGCACATGTAGAGCTCTGCCCTTGTCAACCAGCTCTAGTAGTGCTCTGTGGATCATGGTGGCTGAAGCTGGGTTCATCCCAAGACGGATGAAGAATGGACGGGGGGAATCTTCACCAGGGAGGGATTTGGTCTGACAGGACTAGCTTGGGAAACCCGGTCCAGGCTCATGCCTTTCCACGGTCTCTGCTTGGGAAGAGAGAGCCTGTGTGGGGTGTGACCTGGGTTTTGTTTGACCAGGAGAGGTGCCTGGCACTCAGCCTGCAGTTTGCAGTAGGAATGTTGGCCCTCCAACAGAGGGGTCTAGTGGTGTCGCTCATCCCCACGCTGGTATCCCCTGGCTCAAGGCTCCCTGGTCTGCCTTGATGAAGCGTTGGCTTGAATTTTCCTTGAGACTTTCCTTGGACCTTCTGTGCTTATGGCAGAGAGATTTTTGGCCCAGCAGAGTATGAACTCATGCCAGCAGAGCTGGCCATGCCTGCTTTGGGATGGGGGTGTGCTCCAGCATCCATCTGATGCATATCTCCCTGGTCCCAGTTCAGTCCCCCTTGGCCTGGCTCTGGGTTGCAAGCTGTGATGGGGCCCTCACTCGGACATGGGATGGGCATATGCTGCTCCAACTCAAGCTATCTGGCTTTCTCTCTAGCTGGTGGAGAACTGTGTGTGCCTGCTGAGAAACTTGTCCTACCAAGTCCACCGTGAGATCCCTCATGCTGAGCGCTACCAGGAGACACCTCTGGCCCCTGCCAACAACTCTGGGCCCCATGCTGCGAGCTGCTTTGGTGCCAAGAAGGGCAAAGGTTTGTTGGGTGGCAGCAGCATGGAGGGAGGTGGGATAAAGACAGATCTACTACAGTGGAGCTTGAGGGTGGTCTGGGGTCTCTGTGCTCCTACTCTGGCATCTCTTGTGTGAGGGCTAAACTGTGGCTTTCTCTGGAAATGCAGCGGTCCATGCCTACACTGGCTTTGGGAGCTACTGCTTGGCTCACCCAAAGTATTTGACGCAAGCTAATGGTGGGTTTCTGTGGTGGTGGGATGGTGATGGATAGATGTCCACTAACTCCACACCTTCCCTTTTCTTCTGTGTTGCCCCTTCCCCTTCCCTTTGCTTTCTTGCCAAATGATCTGCCCCATGATGCTGTCGACACTTCTCTCCTCCTGCCTCCTCTCTCTCCTGTCCTTCTCTCCGCTTCGCCAATAGACGAATGGTTCTCCAGAGGTGAGTGCGCTCTCGGTTTTAATTTTTCCAGGGTTTGATTGGGTGCTTTCTCTTGCCCTCTTTGTTCCCCCTGCCCCCCGCAGCGGGGCACGTATTGCCTGCACTGTGGCTAATGCCCTTGATGTCTCCTCCTGGGACGTGCTGGTAGCTTCAGCTCACCTCTGGGCCTGTGCTTGTAGCAAGTGGCAAAGAGCTGTTGGGCTGAGATGGGTGGGGCGAGGAGGTGTCTCATGCCTCTCCGTTTGCCCTTTGAAGGTAAAAAGCTCCCAGAAGACCCTGGTGCCGATACAGTGGATTTTCCCAAAAGAACAACTCCAGCCAAAGGTATGTTCCTCGGTGTGTTTGTGCAGGGCTGCTTCTTCACAAGCAGTCCAGGAGGGGAGTGAGTAGAGTTGATTTCCCATTGAAGTGAGCCTCTCAAATGGGCAGAGGTTTCGTTTGGAGGAGGTATGTTTCTGGTTGCCCAGGTGCCTGTTAAAACACCAGCTCTGCCACAGACAGTTGAGGATGCTTGTTGTGCTTGGAGGAGGTCAGCGTGCCTCAAGACAGGCTTCCTGGGGCTGCAGAGGGAACTATTGCCCTAGGGACTGAGGGACAGCATGGTGACACAGCCCTAGGAAGGGTTGGCTCTCTATGGTGGTTTCAGGCTTCTTGGCACAATCGTCCTCTTGGCTGCTCTTCTCTCCTGGGCATGAAGAACAGGCAGGATTTAAAGCCAAAAAAACCCTGCCTTAAAGTGTTCTCCAGCATGAGCATGAGGAGGGGGTCATTCCAAGAAGCCTCTGGGGACAAGAGTCTTTCTGCCTAGAGGGCTGTGAATCACAGCCCCTCTCCAGCTGGCCAAGCAGTGGGTATTAGCCCAGGGTTTGAGTTCAGCTCCTTCTGCCCCAAAACACCCTGTGGTTCCTGGGAGGACCCTGGTGCTCCCAGGGGTGCGAAGAGTCAAGCTAGAAGAATCACAGGGAAACTTAGGACAGACCTGACCTTGTGAGCAGCTCAAATATGCAGTGGTAGCTCCTCAGGCTGACCTGGGCTCTGGGAAGAGTCAGCACCCATCTCTGGTGGAAGCCTGAGAAGCCACCTCCTCTGTCTTTGGGGGCTGGGGACATCCCTCACCACAGCTGAGGACAGAGGAGGAAAACAATGGAAAACCTGGCCTCACCACTGTAAACTGCAATGTTGCTGCTGCTTTAGAAGTCACTTTTGGGCATACGTTTCCATGGAAGAGAGTTTGGAAGGCCTGATCCCTGCCCGCTTGCTAGGGTAGTGGAGGGCTGGAGACCTGGTGCCTTCAGTCTCTGAGGATGAGATGAACCCAAGCTTCTTCAGCGTGGTGTTGGTGGCCACTTGCTCGGGGTGTTTCCCCTTCCTTCTGCTGAGAGTGTGGGCTGAGTCTTTTGCTACCACGGCGCCCGGCTGCCAAGTTTGCTGCCCCACCGTGTGCCCTTGCTTGGATTGGGTAGTTCTCAGCCAGGTGTTGTACTGAAATTGAGGTCTCCTTGCTGATAGCAGCAGTGCACTGGGGACTGTAGGCAGCAGCCACGGCATCCTTGATCAGGGCTGGTGCTGGAGTTTCTGGTCCTGTGGGGCAGCCTGGCCCCCTCTGTATCAAGGATCCAGCCTCCAGGGAGCAGTGAGCCTGGGTAAAAGCTTCCAGCCTTATCTGCCCGGCGGTGCTCCTTTGAACAAGTCGGATGCTAGCAGGGCCCTTGAGTAAGTCCTTCCTACCCATGTTCTTCTGGCAGGCTATGAGCTCCTCTTCCAGCCAGAAGTGGTCCGGATATACATCTCCCTTCTAAAGGAAAGCAAGACTCCAGCCATCCTAGAGGCTTCGGCAGGAGCCATTCAGAACCTGTGCGCTGGCAGTTGGACGGTGAGTGCCTCGTGGAGCTGGCCATGTCCACGTTCATCTGTGTTGCAGGGAAGGGGGCCTTGGGGAGCAGGGAGCATCACCCTTGGGGCACCAGCGGAGCTGTAGATGGCCAGGGCTCTGCTGTTTCAGGCTGTTCACTTTGTGCGTGGCTCACTGCCCAAGAAGGTACAGCTCAGCAGCACAGTTCGGGTGCGGACCAGGTCTCTCCTGTGCTGTTAAGGGCTCTGTGCTCCCTGCCAGCTGTGTCTTCCCAAGGGTTGCCTGTCTGTGTCCCTGCGTGCAGCCGGCTCCCTGCCGTTCCTTCCCTTCTGTAGGCTGGGGGCAGGGGATGAAGGTTTGGGGCTGCTCTACAGCCCCTTGACCTGCATTCTCTTGGTGCGTATGGAAAGACCATCTGGGAAATCTTGCTTGACTGGCCTGCAGGGGGCGCTTTGGGACAGGAATGGGACCTTTGCAGTCTGTCTCACCGTGGGTGAAGGCAGGACCCTCAGTTCCCAAGATGAGGGTGGGTGGCGAGGCTCCCAGTGGTGGCCCCGGGAACAGGGAGAGGCTGTGCCTGCCCAGGTTACACCGTGGTGCTTTGCCTCTCCCCTGCAGTATGGCCGGTACATCCGCTCGGCGCTGCGGCAGGAGAAGGGACTCTCTGCCATTGCTGACCTCCTGACCCACGACAGCGAGCGAGTGGTGAAAGCAGCATCCGGAGCCCTGCGCAACCTGGCTGTCGACTTGCGTAACAAAGAGCTGATAGGTGAGGGCTGCAGAGGAGAGGACATCGTGCTCTCCGTATCCATGTGGGTTAGGCAGGAACTTCCTCCTGACCTTGGCAGCTGTGGAAGTGTGTGGGCATGGCATCAGCCCATCAGTGTCTGTCTGCCGCTCCTCTCCGAGTAGCGTGTGCTGAGTTCCACTGAGAGGGACATCAAAATTGGTCACCTGTCCATGATCCTTCTGCAAGGATTCCCCACCACCACCCTTGCAGTCCTATTCCTTGCTTGTTCATGCCCAGCTCTTTCCCCTTCCCAGGTAAACATGCCATCCCCAACCTAGTGAAGAACCTGCCTGGAGGCCAGCAGACCCCAGCCAAAAACCTCTCTGAGGACACAGTGGTGTCAATCCTCAACACCATTAATGAAGTAATTGTGGACAACCTTGAGGCTGCCAAGAAGCTGCGGGAAACACAGGGGATTGAGAAGTTGGTGCTGATCAACAAGTCTGGGTAGGCTCTGCTTGAAGGATAATGCAAGGGGCAGAGAGGGGCTTCTCCAGGAGCTTCCTCAAGGCCATGGGTATTTCCAAACATCTCCTCCTCCATCTCTTTCTAGGAACCGCTCAGAGAGAGAAGTCCGAGCAGCTGCCCTTGTTTTGCAGACAGTCTGGGGCTATAAAGAGCTGCGGAAGCCCCTGGAGAAGGAAGGCTGGAAGAAGTCAGATTTCCAGGTATGGGGATGGGGGAATGGGGATGCCCTGTTGTGACTGGGGCAGTAGGTAGGGTCCTGCAGCACAGAGGAGGGTGTTCCTGCAGCTCAGCAGTACTGGATTCCAGCTCTTACCTTGCTGGTGGGATTGGAGACCCTTGAAGGTGTCCCCTCTGCCATTTCTCAGCGGATGGCCAGCAGGAAGTCTCTACTAAGGAAGAAACACTCTGTAAAGCTTTAAGCCCTGTGTCCCACACAAGCGTGCAGATCTGCAGGCAGGAAAGCTTGCCACACTAAAAGCCACTGTGGCAGTGCTGAAGAACAAGGTTCTCCAGGGCTCAGTTGCTTTCCCAAAAGCTGGGACTGTCCTTGCTTCTTAGGGGCTGGGTGCTGCCCTGACCCAGTCCGGGCAGGCTGCCTCCGCTCTCTAATGTGGGTGCAGCCATGGGCTCTGGAGAACCCTCTAGTTGCTTCGGGGCTCAAGGGTTGCTCAAGGGCTGTTGGAGGGTTCCTGGGTCTGTCCTGGTGTTGGGGGCTGGAGGGATGGGATGTGCTGATGGGGAAGGAATGTCTGGGCCAGGGTGTGAGTGGTCACTGTCTGGTGCTCCAGGTGAACCTGAGCAATGCCTCTCGGACCCAGGGAGGCAACTCGTTTGATGACAGCACCTTGCCTCTCATTGACAGGAACCAAAAAACAGGTATGTGCCTCCCCTTCAGCCCCTGTCCCCACTGTTGTCCTTCCACCTTGTGGGTACCCAACAGCTGGCCTCTGTCCCCTCCCTGCTGTTCAGCCCCGGCTTCCTTGGCAGCCACACCTGCTCACACAAGGCCATCGGTTTGGGCTTTAGATGGCTTTTCAGGTCTAGAAATGGTGCATGCAGTTAATGTAGGTCCTGTAGCATCCCTGGGTCAACAGTGCTGCAGCTGGGTCTGGGCTCCTCTAGCTGGGGTAGGCAGTGGTTCCTCTGCTGCTCGTGGCTGCAGGGGCTGTGTCTGATCTGCTGCTCTCCTGTGCTTGTAGACAAGAAATCCTCCCGGGAGGAGATCCAGATGAGCAACATGGGACCAGGTAGGAGAGGGACCGAAAGAGGGGCCTCTTGCCTCCTTGGTGTGCTGGGAGGGGGCAGAGCGCACATCTCTGATGGGGATAATGCTGCCTCCCATGGAGGTGACATGACTGACTGTCCCCTCTCCTGCTCCAGACAACTATTCCACACTTAATGAGAGGGACCACAGCAGGACACTGGACCGATCTGGTGAACTCGGAGATATGGAGCCGGTGAAGGCAGCGCCATTGATGGTGAGCAGCTCTTCCTGATGAGGGAAGAGTGAGCGGGACTGGGGTGCAGGAGATGACACGTGACTGTCCTGGCTGGCAGGAGGAGGGGAGAACTGGGCTCCTACAACTAACACCCCCACCCTGCTCCATCGCCCCTACTAACCGCCGTGTGTCTGCAGCAGGAGGAGGGGCAGGAATCGCAGCCTGAGGTAGAGGAGGCGGAGGAGGATGCTGCCATGTTTTCCCCCGTGTCGGTATGTCCCACAGTGTCCTGCCCAATCTGAACAGTGGTGACAGATCCTGCTGAGCTGTTAGGGGTGCTTTGGCCAGCCAGATTCTGCTCTGATTGCTGCTGCCTGCAGTCACTGCCTGATCCATCGGGGCCATGATCATGCCTCCACTGCTCACTCTCTGGGCGTGCTAATGTCTTTCCCTCTCTCTCTACAGCAGAAGATCTAGCTGCCGTCCCCATCTCCACTCAGTTTGGGTTGATAATATATTATATATATAAATATATATATAACTCTTCATGGTGGAATGGACCGACTTTTACCTTGTCTTACATCTTGGATTTTTTGCTGGACTGTTTGTGCCAACTAGCCAGCCAAATGACTGGGCCTGGTCCCCCAGGGGCAGCCCGGGCCACTCTGCCTCCTCTAGACCACTGCACCTCCCTCTTCTGGGACACCTCAACAGATAACGCCTCCTCCCTGTCCTCCACCACCTCCTTCCTCCAGAGAGTAAAACCCTCCTGCCTGACTCTGCCGGATCGACCGGCATGGATGCTGCAAAAAGACTCCAGATCTCTGCCTTGACCAGGAACTGCCTTCTTTTCCATGCCTTCCCTCTGCTCAGAGTTGTCTGCAGGGACAGAGACTGGGACCTCACTTGCCACCTCTTGGGGTTGTTTTTTTTGCCTATAGGATATATTTTTGTGCGGGATCACTCCTCAACCAGGGCTGTGGGGACAATGGGAGCATCCCTCCCTGGTGGTGGCGGGACCAGGGTGAGGGTGGCTGGAGTCATGGGGGGCTGGTGGGAAGGAAAAACAGCAATAACTTCTCTTGCTTTGCTCTAGATGAGGCTTTGGGGGCATGGGAAGGGGGATCTGGCTCTGGATCCTGCAGAGGGGTCTGGGTGGGGCCACTGGCCCCTACCCAGTGACTGTGTGAGGAGGAATCCTTATGTGGGGAAGATTGTCGGGGCGGGGGGGGGCTTGGGATGGGCCTCCCCGCATGGGAGGCGACGGGTCCCTGTGGAAGGAGGAGATGCGGCAGGGCTTTTGGGGAGAGGCAGGCTACTTGGGGCGCCCTGTGTGCCAGGCGCAAGGAGCAGGTGCTGGCAGGGCTGCAAGCGGGTAAAGCCAGGATCCCCCCTCTCGCCCCCACGCACCAGCTGCCTGCGGCGGTGCCCCTCTGACTTTCTCTTGACATGTGCCTTTCTTTTGCCACTGTGAAATAGCTCTTTGAATCGTACTGTCTGGCTTCTCTGCTGGGGAAGGGGTGTTTCCTGGGCTTCCGGCAGGGCCGAGTGCTTCCCTTCCCTGCCAGGAGCCTTAACTGTCTGCAGTGGGGCTGGAAGCCTGTTTCGGGGGGACCCCAGCCCCCCTGCCCTCGCTGATGGAGTGCAGGGCTCTCATCTGCATCCTCTCCTGGGGAGACTGGGTTGCCGCAGGAGCGAGGCCATACACATCCTCCCCTGCTGCAGTGGTGGGGGGCACATCTAAGTGCTGTGATCTGTTGGGGAGCCCTTGGGCTCCCTGTGCAACTGGAAGCCTCTGTAGGAGGCTGCAAACTGGAGCAGGAGCCCTCCCCAGCCTGGGGCTCCCCCTGAACCATGGGCTCCTGCGGGGAGCAGGGAGGCTGCAGCAGGCAGCACTGGTGCCTTGCTCCTGCCTGCTCCCCTGCCTGAAAGCACCTCCCGGCTCTGGCTGAGCCCTCCCTGGCTGTAGCCCCACCTCAGCTCAGTTTGGCTTTGTTCTGGGGTCTAACACTTCTCTTTTCCTTTTAAATATGTAAAACACTAATTCCTTTTTTAATTTTTAATTCCAAATGAACCAAAAAAAAAAAAAGCTTCCCCCTTCTCTCTTCCCCTGTCCTGGCTCTGCTGGGCCCCCCCCCGGCCCTGGTGGGCAGTGGGGCCAGGGAGGAGGGGAGAGGGGGGCAACAAGCTCTCCCTTGTCCGATTCCTGTGCACACTCTTGTAACGCTTTTAAAACAAAATGATTTTTTTATATAAATAAAGTTTTTAAAGTGTGTCTGTGTGCCTTCCACCTAAGGCTGCCACCTTGGTGTTTTTGGCTTTGCAGTTGGGACCAAGTGTCTTTTCCCGGAGCAGGGCTGTGCTCTTGGGTGTTGCTTGGCTATGTGTGGCTCTGAAAGATGCCACTTTGTGACAAACCCTTTCCAGGGCTGGAGTGACATTTCCTTCTCTTTCTAGCGAAAGATTGGAGGAAAAATAAAAAGCACCAAAGCCTTCCTTTGTACTGAGCTCCTAACTGTTTTTGCAGGGTGCCTGGGGCTGCTCAGGAGGTAGCGGAGAGCTCTCCCTCTCCCCAGAGCATCAGGGCTTCCTGCTGGGAAACCTTTCCCTGAGTTGTCTCTCTCCTCTGGTGGCTGCTAGACTTTGCACAAGTGAAGAAATACCATAACTTCTCTAGTGCTGAGTGCATCCTTAGAAAACCTGGCTGGGGGAGCCCTCTGGAGCAAGGGCTGCCCCTGCAGAGCACAGCTGGGCTGCAAACGTGCTCATCCCTTCCTGGGGAACACTCCAGCCAGGCTCAAACACCATGTTAACTCACTTTGCTTTCACGTGTGTGTGAAAATAAATACAGAAAGAAGTTCTGTAAATTTGTGGAAATACCTTTCTGGAAGCAGCTTTCTGGCTTCTGCTTCAAACCAGTTTTTTACTGAAGCTGTGTTCCTGTTGGAAAGATTTCACTGGGGTGCAGAGTGGCTCTTTTTGCCTCGTGGTAGCAGGATGTGGGTCTGTGCTGACACAGGGCTGGGGCGATGCTATCTCCTGCGTGGTGCAGCATGGCTGGAGCTTGAACTGCTCCCCCAGGGAGGCCATGGCTGCTGTCCTCTGGGTTACAGGGGAAGGGCAGCTGGGGCAGTTGCCCCTGGCTTGCAGCACCCAGGGAGATGGGGACCCAGCGCACCTGTGGGTGGTGGGGAACACTGATGCATGCACCTGGCTATGGGGGGCTCCAGCCCTCCCACCTTGCCTTGCACCCTTGTCCCCAAAGCCACCAGCAAGAGGAGCAAAGGCAGGGCCAGGTGTTTTATTGCTTCAGGTGGAGGGGACAATGCCAGGAATGTCTTGGGGGGAGAGGGACAAGGAATGATGCCCAGGATGTCTGGCTTGGCAGAGAAAATGCTGGGGATATTTGGCTCTGGGACAGTACAAAGGATTTGAGCTCAGCAGGGATGATGCCGGGGATGCCTGGCGTGGCAGGGAAGGTGCCAGGGATGTTGACGGTAGGGACGATACCAGGGACATCCAGAGAGGCAGGAAGGGTGCCTGTATGTTGGGGGGCTGGGGGTCAGAGGAAGAGCTTGTCATGGCAGGCCTGGCAGTACATCTTGTTGCCGTGCTCGCGAAAGGTGCCTTTTTGCAGCTGGCCCAGGCAGTAGGTGCAGATGAAGTGCTCAGGGTGGTACTTGCGCCCCGCGACCGTGATGCAGCGGCTGATCACGGGGCGGCCGCAGCCGTGGCAGATGCTGCCCTGCCGCTGGTGGAAGTGCAGCTCACAGTAGGGCCGACCCTCCAGCTCGAAGAAGGAGCCGCTGGCGAAGCTGCTCAGGCACTCCTGGGGGGAAGGAGATGGGGAAGGTTGGCACGGCCTCAGGGACACGCTCACCCCTGCATCCCCGCTGGCCCGCCGCCCACTCACCGCACACACGAAGCACTCGGGGTGCCAGACGCCCTGCAGGGCCGACAGGTAATTGTCTGTCACGGGGCGCTCGCAGCCCTGGCATTTCGGGGCAAACATGGCCAGGAAGTCCTGGCGGCAGTACGGCTTCCCATTCCGCTCGTGGAAACCTGCGGGGAGAGTGTCGGGATGGGCACCCACCTTGGGGGAGGCTTGCAGTGGGGCATGGCTGTGGGGGTGCCCAGGGTAGGAGGTAAGGGGAAAGACCACGGGGGGACGTCGGATGGGGTAACGGGTGCGAGCGCTGGGCTATGGGGGGGATACCCGGGGTGGGGGCAATGGGGGCAGGACCCCCCACACCTGTCCCCTGGGACATACCGTCATCTCCGAACACTTTCCCGCAGTGGGCACAGAAGAAGTGCTCGGGGTGCCACGTCTGGTCCAGGGCCGTGAGGACTTTCTGCAGGAAGAGGCAAGGTGAGGCGGCCGGCGGCGGCGGGGGGTGGCGTGGGAGGCCAGAGGGGCTTACCTCACGGATGGGGCCGGCACAGTAAGCACAGCGGGGGGAGAAGGCCTGGTGGTAGTCCTCCTCACAGTATGCCTGTCCGCCCCGCTCAAAGAAGGGCCGGTTGCCTAGCTCCTGCCCACAGTGGGTGCAGGTGAAGTGTTCAGGGTGCCAGGTTTTGCCCAGGGCCGTGAGCACCTGTGAGGAGGCGGGGGGCAGTGAGAGCAGCTCCAGAGGGTGCCAAGGGAAGAAGGGCACCGGGATGGAGGCGCAGGGGCTCACCTTGCCGGCAATGGTCTTGCGGCAGGCGGCGCAGACGCCAGCGGGAGCGGCTGTGATGCCCAGCTCCTGTAGGTCCCGGGTGAGGCTGCCCAGCATGTTGTCCAGCGAGGGCTCCGCTGGTGGCCCGGGCTCTGCTGGCACCCCGGCTCCCTGCCCCGCAGCCGCTAGCTGTGGAAGGAGGATGGTGAAGGCCGGGTGAGGGCCAGGCCCCCAGCCTCCTTTCCCCCAGGGACAAGGCTCACCTTGCTCTGCATGTGGCCCAGGTCGGCCAGGAGCTCGTCCAGCTGCCGGGCGGCCACTGTGGGTGGGGGTGAGGGCAGCAGCGGCTGTGGGACCGGTATCGGGCTGCTGGGCACAGCAGAGAGTGAGGGATGCTGCGGCTTTCACCCTGAGGCTGGAGGGTGAACCCTCCACCCCCGCGAGATGCTGCCCTTTCCCCACAGGCCACAGCAGGGGACAGGGGGCCTCCCTGGGGACATGCTGGCAGGGGGTGGCTGCATGCAGCAGGGAGGGGGCTGCTCAAAGCCCAGCCCTCACCCCAGCAGTGCTGCAGGGATGCAGAATACAACCCCTAGCCCTAGCTCATAGAAGGACCTGGTTTTTGGGGGGACATGTAGGAGGCCAGGTGACCCCAGAGGATGTGTCCAAGCAACGGAAAGGGTAGCCCCCAATGGCTTTGCCCTCCTATGGCCATGTTTTACCTGTACACTGTCTTCAAAGCCTCTCCCGGAGGCTGAGCCCGAGGTGGCAGCTGTGCCTGGAAGGACAAACCCTTGCCGTGGAGCCTGCAGGATGCTCCCCTGGCACCCTTTGCTGCCTGCCCGACACCACTGCCCCTGTCATGAGCTGAGCAGGGTCTCAGCCATCAGCCCCACCATGTTGAGGCATTACCTTCAGGGCCGCCGAGGCAAGCGGCTCACGGCCACGGGGGGCTGGGGGCCCAGCTGTGGCTGGATCCTGCTTGCAGGAGCTTGGCGCCTGCAGCGTGCAGTCCTTGGAGGTCGGGTGAGAGCTCTGCTCCAGTTCTGCCAGCAAAGCATCTGCACAGAGACACGAGGGTTGGGCACCCCGGCCCCTCCCTGCCCTCCCTGCCCTCCCTGCCTGTGCACGCCCTAGGCGGTCTCGTGCCATTCCCGAAATCTCAGGAGCAAAAGCAGCCACGCAGCAGCTGCTGCCAGCCAGGTGCCAGGGCCCCGAGGGGCTGTGGTGGCCTTGAGCACCCTCACCCCGACCCCCATCCCCAGCACAGGATGGACCCACCGCACTGCGTAGCCTTCCCGAAGTGCGAGGGACCGCTGGCAACAGGGGTCCTGCTGCCCCTGCACACCACCTCTGGCTTATAAAGAAACCTCTACCAGCCCTTAAACTCATCCCAGCACAAGCCCTGGCACGGGAGAGCTAAACCTCGGTGCTTTCTGCGCACCCAGAGCAGTGCTTCCTGCAGGAGGACAAGGTGCTTTCTCTTTCTGCTTTTACCTTGCCACCTTGGCCATCCCTCGGCATCTCGCTGCCCTTACGTTGGGAAACAGGGGGGATGCCCCCGCACTGGCTGCTTCCCTGACCCTCTCTCCCCCATTCCAGGCCAGGAATGACTCCCAGCACCATTAGACGTTGCGCCGCACCCTTGGGCTGCTCGGCCCCGTTGTGTGCAGCCAGGATTGCATCTCTGCCGCAACCCGTTTCCTGCCTTCAAGCGTTCTCCATTTTCGGCCAAGTGCTTGCTCGGCTACCTGGGCCCTGTTTATCCCCTGAGATGGGAGAAGGCACGGCAGGGAGTGCGGCTCCATTGCTGCCCCCTCTGCAGCATCCCCACCTGACCCTGAGGTAGAGGAAGGATAAGGCTCCCCCGAGCTGCCGAAGGCACAACCCCACAGCAAGCCTGGGCGCGGGACTGACTCCGGGGGGACCTGGCTTACCTAAATCCTCCATCCTGCCTCGGCATGGGGTCTCGGCGGCCAGGGGGCTGGGGCTGGGGCAGCGCCTGCAGGGTGGCGAGCTGGCAGGTTGGGCTGCACAGGCTTTCGGTTCCGCTCTCCAGCCTCGCCTCTGCCCGCCCCCAGGGCTGGGGGTTGTCGCTCGGGGTTTTTCCTTTGTGGGTTTTGCACTATGCACCACGTGTGATAGGCAGCAGACAGAAAGTGGTGGCAGAGGCTGGGGCAAGGGGAGCCAAGAGCAGTCCTGGAGTGGGGCTGGAGAGGGAAGAAACTGGCCAGCAGGTTGTCCAGGGAGCTCCTGACTCATAAACACATCTGAGCTCCTTGGGCTTCTTGGCTGGAAGCCGGAGCATGTGTGTCCTGCAGACCCAGGCCCTCTCCAGAAGCCACCAGCCACATGTGACGAGGGACGGCATCCCTGCGCCGCGTGGAATGCATTTGTGACAGTGTGATAGAGGCAGGCACAGGACCCGCAGTGCCGGCATGCTCCAATGCAGCCTCGCCTTTTGGGGGGATGCTTTTGGAGACTCATCTTGGATTTCCAGGTAATGGCAAATCCCTTTGTGTCACTTAGAGCCAGCACGAGCGCACGGACTTGGCTCGCTGCAGCAGTGCAGGCGGCGGTGGCACTGCCGAAGCTGGTGGCTGTGCCGCTCTCTCCCTGCGTTAATGCTTCGGGCCGCTTAAAAGTTTCCCGGAGGCGCCATGCGTGTGGCTGCCGAGCGCAGCTCAGCCCTGATGCTACAGGCATCAGGATACACCCACTCAGCATGTCACCGCCAGCCAGGCACAACACCCAGCAGCCGGAGCAGTGATCCGTGCTGGTAATTTGAGCAATTTACCCACCGTTGGGACTTTTCCGCTTCTCCCGAGCCAGACTGCTTCAGTCTCCGGGCATCCCATGAGCCATTTCAGGTGATAAGCCCACACGCACCTGAATGTGTGTCTTCAGGCAGGAGCAATGCAGGTGTTCCTGGCAGAGGCACAGGTTGAGGTGGCAGTCTGCCTGGCCCCGAGATGCAGGCATGGGTTCCTTGCTGTTTGGGACCATTTGGGAAGACATACCCACGGGTACTGCCATTGTCCCTGGTGCCTCCACCGATGCCCAACTCCTGTGAGGGTGATGTAGTGATATTTATGGCTTGGCTTGGCTTTTTAGCAGAGAAATCTTTTGGCACTGCTGAAAGCAGCCAGTGGACGTTGGAACAGCTCCAACAGACCGGTTAGTAATCTGGGGTGGGGGAATGAAGCAGAGGCTGCTGCAGTGGGGAGAGGTAAAGAACTGGCATATTCATTGCACCAGCGGACAGGGGAACGACAGGAGATGGCAGTGCAATGATGCCCGCAATCAAAACATGCTGCAGACCTGAGGTGTTAGACATCTGGGATGACATGGCAGGGAAGCATGGCACCAAGATGCTCCCCTGTCCCACCACAGCCCTCCGGCTCCGGTTTCTCCCCCAGACCGGCCTTTCCAACCCATGGCAAAGGGGGTTTCCCCCACACTGCTGCTGGTGCACTCCCCCTTGCTGGTCTATCATCCCATCGCAGTACCCCTGGCCCACTCTTGTTGGAGCCAGGTGTGGTGACTAACCCTAGACGGTGCGTGCGGGGGAGGCTACATGTGGCTTGACATGTCCTTTGTGCTCTTGCTTGGGTTTTTGGAGGAGGCATCACCTTGTAGGTGCATGGATAACGTCTCAGACGCCTTGGCTACCAGCCCCATGCAAGCCTGCAAGCTTCACTGCGTCCTGGCTAGGCTCCTTCTGAGTTCAGGCTACCCGGGGGTTTCAAGGATGCTGTAAAAGCCTTGGCAGCAAAAGTTATGAGCCACGCAGCCATGGCTCCCTGCTGCTTCTCCTGTGGGTGTGCAACACTTCTTGCAATGTCTCACCTCTGCCACATCTCCTACACCGTGAGTATCTCTCTGATCTCGCTCCCATACTCTCTGGCTTTGCCTGTCTCCTGCCAACCCTCCATTTAATCCCCAGGGAAGAGGCTTGTTCAGAAAAACAAAAACATTCCAGATAAAGCCAAATAAGCCTCTTTTTTTTTTTTTCCTAGCATTGCCAGGGAAGCCAGAGGAGCCCCCGTTCTGTGCGCAGTTTCACCATGGCAGCTTTATGCCTCACTGGGAGAGCTTTCAGGAGATCCTCAAAGAAAGGGTTGCAATCAAGCACTGCCTCTGGACATGTGATTTTCCACAAAATGGCCCAGAAACACAAGATGTGGCTGCTTCAGAAATATTACTGATCCTGGGGAAGGAGAGGATCACCTCAAGGCCAAAGCAAGTGGGTCTCTGTGGCAGCAGACCAGCAGGATGCAGCCATCCGTCGGCACCTGGAAGAGGGTCTGCAGTCGGGACCTCTAAACATCCTCATGGGCACCACAGGCTCTGTCAACAGCTGGGCTGAGCCAGCTCCTTCCAAGTCCACCCTCTCCATGGGTCCCCTAAACTCCCGTGCAGTGGGAGCCGCAGCATCCTGCACAGCTGAGGAATGAACGCTTGCTGCACAGGTCAAGCTGATGCGTGGTCTTGGCCACATTGCTGATCCCATCTGCACCGTCAGGGTGGAACGGGGCTGAGTTAAGCCCCTTTGTACTAAGCTGGCACGCCAAGGTTCGCTTAATTACTGACGTTCCACGTTGGTGACAGCTCTTTTGTTATCTGCTCGCAGCAGGGACATCCAGCAGGGCACCATCTCAGGAAAAGCCACGTGGGACGCTAAACTGTGAGTCCCATGATACGTTTCAGGATAAGCAATACTGAGAGCTACCCAAAAGACAAAATGAGGCTCTGCTTGTATCACTCCCTTATGGCTACTTTGAGACAGGATCGTTGCGTCAGACACTTCCTTTTCTGCAAATAACAGAACCTTCCTGTCTGCGGAAGGTTTCGGGTTATTTTTAGACTTCTCAGTGATTTACTCTCCCCCTCCAGTGATAATGTGAGCCCTAGTGTAAACAAGTATCTGGAGCTGTAACTTCGTATTATAAAATTTCCCATTTTAAAACAGAAGCCCAAGAGATGCAAATGGCTTAGCTGTGTCCTGATCTGTGCTGTATTTCCGTGCAATGGTTTAGCCAACCTATTTTAACAAGAATTAAACGACGCTATGCCTTGCCTACAAAGGAGAAATCAATCACAACAGCAACTCGAGAATAACTTCCCACATCAAGACACTCTCGTTTGAAATAACATTGATTTTATTTAAGAATAAACGCAAAGTCATTTCATAGCAGAGAGTATGGGTTAACTGCAGCAGAGCAGTTAGTTTGGAAAGTGATGTCAATCAATTTCCCAGCTAGACAAGTCCCTGGGGACAGAAAGAATATTTTCAGCCACTTACAATACAAACAGCGGTAGCAGACATTACTTAAATTCTTGCTGAGATTTCCTTCTTGAGAAGAGAGAGAAACATTTCAATTGAAAGAAAACTAAAAGATTGACATTGGACTGACAAAAAGCAAGAGCCAGCCAAACTACCTCTGTGCTGAAAATCAGCCTCAAACCACTCAGGTAACCAACTCCGGAGAAGGTTTGTACATCGCCTTTAAAAAACGCTGCTGCTGAGAAAACACACTGCCACAGCTTCTGCAGAAGGCTGAATTGGCAGCCTCTCACCTTGGTCTGGATGGGACAGAAGGAATCCCTGTGTGAGCATCTCGAACTTTTCTAGTTCTTTAACTTTCACATTAAGATGTACTCCTCCTCCCCATGGCCCGGTGTCTTTGCCAAGAGGAATCAGACTGTACACAGTTCTCCACAATAAGATGGTTTATTAGAGCACTCTCAGGAACTGGGGAATGGAGATTTAGACACGCTTTTGTTTTCTAGTCATACATAATAAAGCTCAGGACTTGAAACTCAAAAGCGGGAGGAAATAAAAGGCAGACCAAGTCATCTCACTGATGGGTATCAGTTTACCAGACATGATTTACCAGCTAAATGCCTCAGAGTCTTTGAATACCCTTTTATTTTTGCTGTCTGTAGAAAGCGATGAAGAGCACCTTGTTCTGCTGCTGTGGTGGGGCACCCTTCCCACAAGGGCACAGCACACCCTTGAAACAAACAGTGGACGTGAAAGCCAGCTTATGCAGAGGAGCTTTCCCCTTCCCAACCCCAGTGCGGGGGGCCGAGGGGCAGTACACTGACCTCAGGAAGCGCAGTGTGGCCTGCCTTTCTTTGTCTCTTTGTAAAGTAGCTTCTACCTGTTCCCCAAAGAGATTCTCCCCTGTGCAGGGTAAGTTCTCGAGTTTTGTTTGGACCTCCTCGTGGAAGCTGGAGGCTTGCAGCCAAGCAGACTGCTGTGCATCCACCCCCGAGGCAGCGGCTGTTGCCACCGTATCCCCTGCATCAAAGGCTGCTCACACCTGATGCCTGGCCAGGTCCGTGCCCTCAAGAACGACGGCCTGGAAGGCCTGACGCTGGTCCTGCGGAAGACGTTTTGCTAGCGCGGAAACTTTCTTCCAGAGACCAACTTGCCCTCTGGCCATGTAGACTTGATAGTCCACGACACGAAGGGCTGCAGCCGCTGACTGGTAAGCCCTCTGGCCAAACAAATCCAGGCGTCGCAGTTCCAGGTTTTGGGGTGCAATACCATGCTCCCAGCCTGCCTTCTCCCTTGCCATTGGTGCCTCAACTACCCCGCTCTCATGTGCAGGTTGAGACACATAACTGTCCGCATCCTCAGGGAGGATATATTTGCTCTCAATTTCCTTTGACACGGGAGGAACAGTGTGGGGTGTCTGCCACACTTTCTTTACCAGCTTGTCCAAGATAGGATGCAAGGGCATGGCAACTCTATTCCTGGAGGGCTTTTGATCCAGATCCCAATCAATGAGACTCCCTGTTGACTCCTGGAGTGGAACTAAACGAAATCCAACAAGTTTAGCCAATCTTTTCAAGAACTGGGGGAAAGATGGATTTTTCTGATGTGGAAGTATTATCCTCTTGTTCTTCTGTTCTAAAATGGTAGGTAAGATCAGCCAAATCATCCTCTCCAGAAGAATCATAGCAACAATCCTCATCCCTCAACACCTGGCTTCCAGCTGGATGAGTCACAACCCACTGTTGGTGAGGTGGGGTGAGGGGACACTCTTTCACAGGGGGACGATAGTGGCTGTTCTGAGACCGTCATCAGAGGGGGCATTTGACTTGAGGTAACTGCTTCATCCAGTGACACAGACAGCTCTTGAGATCCATAGGACATCCTTGGTTCCAAAAGCATCCCAGCGGCACTGGACCTCACCAAAGGATCTGTGGCAAGTTCTGGAGGTGGCTCTCTGGGTCCTGAGGCAGCCTCAGCAATTAGGAGAATGGATCTGGCCAGGTCTGAAAGCACACCCAGCGAGATTCCCCCGACTGCAGTTCAGGTCCTGACAGCAGGTGGAGGGGATGGAGTGGAGACTGGGACACAAAACTGACTGAATGTGGTAGCTTCAGTGGTCGTGGGCTTGAAGCTTTTGGGTTCTGTTTGGCTCTTACATGACAGTGCTGCTTCTGCGGGGAGCACGTGTTGTCAGGCATTGCAAAAGTTTTGCTATGGGGAGGTAACTCAGTTTTTGGAGATGACAACAGTGGGCCCTCAGCAGAGCTGCGCTCTCAGGCTGTGCTGGAAGGCACAGCGGGGTCGCTGGCTGTAGTGCTGGGACAGAGCCCTGGCTGCTGGCAGGGAAGGTGAGCTCATGCCGTCGCTTGGTGGATTTCCCCTTCGCTGCCCCGCAGCGCACCCGCTCAGGGTGCAGGTCAGCGCCACCGCCGGGCCGGGCCTGCAGCAGGGCGCGGAGGTGCTCCCAGCGAAGGCGGGCAGCGCAGGGGGCCACGCCGGCCCAGGTCCCGCAGCCCTGCGGGTCGTGCCCGCTCCCAGGCGGAGGACGCAACGCTCGTGCTCATCTGCCACCGAGATCCCGCGGCCGCAGGGGCACTGCTGGGGCCCTTGCGCAGGCCCTGCCCGGCGGCGCAGGGGAGACCGCAGCTCCCAGCGTGCCCCGCGGCCGCTTCCGGCCATGCCGCGCCCGTCCCGCCGCCTGGGGGAACTACATCTCCCGGCAGGCAGCGCGCATGCGCGGAGGCTGGACGGAAGTGGGCGGAGCGGCCGCCGCAAGCCCCGCCCCCTTTGCGCCGGCCGCCATTTTGTCACCGACTTTCACCCGCCGCCCGACGGGGCGTTTTTTTTTTTTTTTCTTAAAGGAGAAGCGACAGCCAAAAGCAGGCCCCGCCGCCAGGCCTCGCCGGAACCGCGAGCGGCGCCGCAGCCCCGCGGCAGGGAGCGGCCGCGCGGGGCAGGGGGCGAGCGGCTTCCCCTGCCAGGC
>VYZW01009697.1:5652-18839 GCA_013401315.1 Balaeniceps rex
TCTCTAATACAAGATTATTAATAAAGTAAAATATGTCTGTTCGTGAAGATTTGATCCAAAAGCAAAGCATAATATTTTTAATAACTACATTTGTTTCACTGAAGCTGTCCCCAAAATGAGCAGACTCTTTTCCCAGACTTCACAGAAATAAAAAATGGAACACTTCTATTTGACTGAAAAATGTATAACTCATTCTGGTTTTGACGGACTTACCATTTATGGCTTTCACATTAAGTTTAACACATTTCAGGATGTCACTACAAGCCTGACATATAGAATAGATATAATAACTTGTCTTCACTGATGCTCGGTCTTGGAGCATATTCCGTGACTGCTGTCATAGCTGGACCCACGGTGTGAGGTAGATCGTTTTGCATGTGTCACAAACGCACACTCATGCCTACATATGGGCAGAAGCCAAGCCTGTAGAGAAGGCTGGATGACTCACCTCTAGCGCTTCTCATTTTTTTGCCAGCTAGGTTGGATACAGGGGCCTCTTTTTGTGCAAAAACTTCCAGGATNTCACATTAGGTAGTTCATAAGTCCTCCTTGTTTTGTTCCAGTCATGTGTTGTTGTTCACGCCATCCTCAAGTTATATGAAGATAATGCTCATACAGAAATTGATTAAAATGTCTTTTGGTAAAGTGAGACAAACAAGTCTGGTTCACTGCCTTTTCTGCATGCTACAATACCAGAAGATCTAGATATTCTTCAGAGCTAGGATAATCTGCCAACCAAAAAAACACAAAACCGCACTTAAAAGCCATATATGAATCTTTACATTAAGTATAGTCTATTTTGACAAGAACTATCCAAACAATTTGCACCTTTGGGTACAGTGTTGCATAAAACCAATATTTCTGCAAGAATTTATCACTAAAAAAAAATGTGTTCTGCCTTGACAAAAATAAGGAAGAAAGTTATTCCTATTTTAAAGTCTAACAGGCTGAGGATAAGAGAAATTCCAACCCAAAAATCTGATACAGTTCCTCAGGTTCAATGGAAACTTTTTTTTCCTGTAAGTCATTGCATTGAAACCCAGGGAATTCAATAGGAAAACAAATGGCAGAATAACATGCATAGTTATTCCAGAATCAGGAACATAACCCATACCCATAATCTTCACTTTCAAGTCATTATTTTGTCCAAATAGATCACGTGCATACATACAGGTTTTGTGTCTCTCTTAAGATTGATTTCATATTCTCTGTAGAGAAATATACTAATAAAATATGTTTCCATAGTTGAACATTCAGAAGACCTACTTTTATAACCTTTTGAATGAGCATGCAAGTTTAATTGTCTTTCTTTTTGCTTGTTCATTGCCAAACAATCTTTTGGTAGGTGTCTATGACATATTTCAAATACTTTGCTACAACATTAAACATTTTTGTGGTACCTGAATATTGGTGGTGTAATATTATATTCTTATTTATGGGTTTACACAGTTTTCTTTCTCATAGTGCTTCAACACATCTTTATTGGCTTAGCTTTTTCTGCAGGATGTCGCCAACATCTGCATTTAAGAAATCTTTTGACAAGTAAGGTTACAACAGTACTCTCTTCTGTGTTTTCATTTGCACTGGGGACATAGGTATTGCTAAAGAAAATTAGGAAACAAATAAAAATTGTCATCTGTGCGAATAAAAATGGTCATCTGATTGTCTAGAGAAGAATCAACCAAAAGGTGTATAGATATAGACAAGCTGAACTGTGTATCACAATTCAGTGAGTGCTTATTTCCAGAAGTTTCACCAAGACGTTAGCTGTAGAACTATGATCCTTTCCAGGGCTTGATGTGTGGACTCATCAGAAAGTCCAGGGAGGTCAGGGATGCAAAGTAAATTTAGGACCCAGCAGAGCTGGTGCTGGGAAGTCAGATAAAAAGAGACTGTCTCCCTAGAAAATACTCTTTGGAAAAGAATTAATCAACCTGGGAAAAAAAGCACTTATTGACTTAAAGGAATGAAAATGTTTCTACCTTAAATACAGCTTCTTGATTATGGCTTTCAGACTTTAAATTGCCAAGTATATTCAGGGCCTGATATTAGAGTAGTGATGACATCATGAACTCTATTATGCTACTGTGAAATTGGACTGGTTTAACAAGGGACTTATGGAACCTACATCATGGGAATTTTTAGGGACAGGTCGTCAATCACCCTTAGAGAAGATGAGTTACCTGTGGGGGAAACTTCAGGGTCTTTAAGAGAGACCTCTGTAGATGAATATGCGCTAGATTGTGCTGAGCAGTCAGTTATGTGTTCTGATGCTGCTTCAGGAATTAGAGACCCTCTTGCAGTGCTCTATAGTTCTACATCCTTTGATGTTGTGGCTTACGTAAGGCTGTGGAGACCACTTCTCAAAAACTTTCCAGATAAACAATCTTCCCTTTATCTTCAAGTAAGCACCTGTTTCCTCATTCACCCTTCTTGGTTCTTGGTGTTACAGCTTCAAAAACTGTGAGATTCCTGAAAGGAGGAATTTTGAAAAGCAAAATTACTGCAGGGTTGCCCTACAATACTGGGTCGCAATTGGGAACAGCAAGCAAAGGTGTGGTCTAGGATGTCCTTCAACAGAGCTTGGGAATGGAAAAATTCCTTGCAGAAACATCTGGAGCTGTACATCTCAGTGGTAGATCACCCAGGAGATAGAAGAGCAGATAGTAGAAAGGAAAGCTGAAACTTGCTGAACTGCAAGAGCGACTAGAGGCCAACCCTGTATGCAGCTTTGTAATCTGCACCAGTTCTGGCTGTGGAATTGTTGACTCTGTTCCGTTTCCCTTGAACTCCAAGATTGGTCCACATACGCTGCCAGTGCAGGCTGGAATGTCAGTAGGTGGGCAGGGGTGTCCAAGGGCTTGCCGGGACCCCTCATGTTTTGAGGACCTGTGCACAGCATTGCATGGCAGACATTTGAGATTGGACTCCTGATCACAAGTTGAATGAGTTGTTCTTTGAAGGCTATAGAGACAAAGTAAAAATCTAAGTGCTTGAATTCAAATTTCTAGCACAGATCCTTGCCAAAGATGAAGTTTTGAAGTTTCTCCAAGCATTTTTCTTGAACCAAGCTTGACGCCTCAGGTGAAAAATGACATTAAGCCAGATGGCATAGCTGTAGAAGCCTTATGAGTAAAAAGAGAGAGTCCTAGAAAAGGAAGTAAATTTAAATGCTAGAGAACAAAAATAGAAAAAAAACAACTACAAAAAGAACTAATCTACACTACAGAAAGGTTTGAGCAGTGCCCTAAGTTACAAGTAAAATTCAAGCTAGTGGCTGAGAGGAGCTAGATGATGCAAGAATGAGCAGGCGCTGGACAGAAGGCGGTAAGGGATGTCACTGTACCATGGCTGGGGTAGAACGTGGACCTCCCCAGCACTGACCATGTATGCCCTCACCCTGGGAATATACCTACAGACAATCACTTTAACCATACAGAGTATTACACTCTGGCAGGTGGATCACTTGCTTGAAGCAATGCTTGTCTCTACAGTGACAGAAAATAATGAAAGCAAGATAAGTATGTGAGTTGGTTGTACTTTTGAAAGGTACTTCCAATTCCTCTCCTTGAAACATAGCTATAGGTGTTTGATTTCTTAACACAAAAGGCAATCACATCGCAAAATGAAGATGAATGTGTCTCTATATTTCTAACATGCAGGTGCTGAAATACTTCTTTCTCAGTGTAAACACGCGCAGTACCTGAAGTACAGCTAGTTGCAGCAAGATGATGGGCACCAAGCAACACAAAATGGTAATTCATCAGCATTGCCAGGCTGCAGACTCAAGGCAGAGCAGCAGCTGCTAACAGGTGCTTTATGCTATAAACCATTATTTGTGTTCAGCCTCTTCCCATTCATTGCTGAGGAATGGAAAATTTGACGTTACCACTCCCTGCAAACTTTTCACAGTTTAAGTCCCTGTTGTGGTTCTGCTACACTCAGCATATGTTGGACTAGAAAGTACAACACAGAAGCACAGGTGCAGTGTTTGCTGAAGTATGAAAAAAATGGACAGAAAGTTATACAAGCTAAGAGGTAGGTTTGGTTCATCTGCCACAACATGGACAGGTCAACATTCAGCAGAAAGAATGAAGGTTGTGGTTTCACGTGGCCAGGGGTGACTCACTGTCTGAAAACACAGACTCTAATGGAATTTTCTGTGAAAGAGAGCAGAGACGAACCTACCTTTGTCACTGGCTCTGCACTAAAAACACAAGATGAAATGCAGACATTACCATACACCGCTGCAGGTTTCATCAGTCCCATTCCTCTACGAATGAAAAGCAGCAACACTTTTTAACCAACCCTAGCTTTATTTTTAACTTACAAATATTTGTCTCTGCACTAGTCTTGACTTTTAAATAAAAAGAACACAAGAGTGTTAACAGATCAAAGAACCAAGGAGGACTATAATAAGTAGAAGAGCATTTTATCTTTTTTTTTGTCATTTCAGATAGGCTAGTAAGCCTTTATTTTTTTCAAAGTGAAACACATTCTTGTGAAAGTTCTCTCTGTTTACACTGCCCTAAGATAGGAATGAATTTTATTCCATTAAACATTTCTTCCAGTGATATACACAGTTATATAAAAGCAATAAAAATGGTTACTAAATAATGGTTGCTAAATAATGATTACAGAAAAGGTTTTACAAACAGAAATAGATTCAAGAGGTCAGGATTGAAAAAAGAAAGATCATTAAGCTAAGTAGGAACAAGCTGCATGAAGGAGCAGTGTAAAGTGGCCCTCAAATGTAAAAAAATTAAGTGTTAGGTTCATATAATCTAGCCAACAATTTAGTTTTAGAAAAAACGTTTATAAATTAATTAGTACACCCTGGAAGGAAATTTATCTTCAAAAGCACTGACATAGGACTAATCAAGTAAATGTATGTCTGACTGTCTTAAATCAACAAGTTTTTCATTCAGGTTAACAATAGATATTTTTCCAAATAAAATTATTCATAGCTGTAAGCAATACTAGATCACATTTTAGGACAAACAGCCTACACCATAATGGCCATTACTGAACAATCATAATTTTACCAAAGCTTTTGATTTTGTCTTTATTGTCAGAAACTTTCAAGATTCAGAGCAACAAAGTGTCTGACTGCAAAAAAAAAAAGAAAACTAAATAAATTCACATGAACATAAACTTCCTTAAAATACCCAGATAAGGACACCTTTGGAATGAACTTACATTCTAATATTATTTTCTGTCCTGTTTTTCTTAGGACATCAATACCTTTTAGGACTCAACATTTTATGTATAATGCAATTAAGATGTTAAATCTTGATAAATAATTTAATTAATTAGTTAATATTAGATGTGTAAACTTTACTGTGAACACTCAGCTAGACATTTTATCATGTAAGTCCTTTCCTATCCAAGACTAGAATTTTCCATTACTGGAAAGAAAGAGATACATCTTGTGGATAAAATTTTGCAGTTAACTCTATGAATATCTGAGTTCAATTCTGATTCTCAGGTGCATAAATCTGTACTGAAGACTTGCCAGAGTTACTCAGTTTACCAGTTTCAAGTTAGACTTCCTCAAATAAGAGCTACCCAGGCTTTGAGATAATATTCAAGCTGCTGTGACCTCATTTATACCATCTTCATTTCCATTGCACCGAGGCAACTGAGGGCATACCTTTGAACAATATTAAGCTGAAGTACTCTAGGAATTGTTTTCCAAAGAATTACAAGAGTCTTTCTTTGTCCTTCCTATAATCCCCTGTTGGAACCAGTGGATGCCAATGGAAAACTACAGGCATTAAAGTGGCATTTCAGTGCTTGTGTTAGTGCTTCATTTGTGATTAGCCTATACTACAAAAGAGTCAATTATTTTGAATTAAAAACACCATTTTATTTGAGTGAGGGGATGTCCTTGTGTGCACAGGATCTTGGACTGGACACAAACTCTTCTCGGTGGAACAAATCTACTAGTGCAGCCTCAGGCAATTATTTAATCTCTTTATATCCCAATAACTCCATCTGAGAAATGGAAATTATAATTTCTCTCCCCCACACTTTTCATGCCTGACCTGTTCCAAGCTCTTGAAAGACCAAAAAATCAGCTGGTGTAAGTGGAAGAAATTTTCTAATTCACTTCAACAGTTTTTAGATCAAGTTTTGAGACACAGGGTCTTGTGTGTGAGAGAACAGTCCAGTACATTGGGACCTGTATATTGATTCAATGTGTAACAGCTTATGTATTGAAGATAGCAAATCGTCTTCATGAAGAGGTATGAAAAACATTTTAAAAGTATTCTTTACCTTTCTTCCTTATAACAATATGGCTGTTTCCCTATGTCCAGGAAAGAGAAACCACTGTATCAGTTTTAGCAATGCTCAGTTCAAACTGTCTACATGAAAGGGACTTGATTGAGCATTGAAAACATACTGCTATACAAAGTGTGCTACAAGAGAGCAAACTTGGTTGTGTCAGTTCAGTATCTACGCAATTGAAAAACTGCAGGAGGGAATTAGAAAGCACTGCTAAGTGAAATAGATAATATTTTAGACCTATTTGACTCTGGATATTGGAAAAGTCACTGCTGTCACCCCCTGTAAAATATTACAAACTTGGTAAATAAGAACACTTTGTCTAGCCTAGCATCTCTATCTGGTTGACAGATTATGGCAACCAGAGGTGAAAGTAGAGATTCAAGTCCAGACTATACATATTATGTACATTGTTAGTGGTTATTTATTCATCCACTGCCTAAATAGCTGTAGTTTGTGTGAGTTTATCAAAGCTACAATACACATGTAATCATAGAATCATAGAATGCTTTGGGTTGGAAGGGACCTTTAGAGGTCATCTAGTCCAACCCCCCTGCAGTCAGCAGGGACATCTTCAACTAGATCAGGTTGCTCAGAGCCCCGTCCAACCTCACCTTAAAGGTTTCTAGGGATGGGGCCTCCACTACCTCTCTGGGCAACGTGTTCCAGTGCTTCACCACCCTCAATGTAAAAAATTTCTTCCTTATATCTAGTCTAAATCTACCCTCCTTTAGTTTAAAACCATTACCCCTTGTCCTGTCACAACAGGCCTTGCTAAAAAGACTGTCCCCATCTTTCCTATAGGCCCCCTTTAAGTACTGAAAGGCTGCAATAAGGTCTCCCCACAGCCTTCTCTTCTCCAGGCTGAACAGCCCCAACTCTCTCAGCCTGTCCTTGTAGGAGAGGTGCTCCAGCACTCGGATCATTTTTGTGGCCCTCTTCTGGATCCGCTCCAACAGGTCCATGTCCTTCTTGTGCTGAGGGCTCCAGAGCTGGACGCAGTACTCCAGGTGGGGTCTCACCAGAGCAGAGTAGAGGGGCAGAATCACCTCCCTCGACCTGCTGGCCACGCTTCTTTTGATGCAGCCCAGGATACGGTTGGCCTTCTGGGCTGCAAGCACACACTGTTGGCTCATGTCCAACTTTTCTTCCACCAGTACCCCCAAGTCCTTCTCCACAGGGCTGCTCTCAATCCCCTCATCTCCCAGCCTGTACTGATAGCGGGGGTTGCCCCAACCCAGGTGCAGGACCTTGCACTTGGCCTTGTTGAACCTCATGAGGTTTGCACAGGTCCACCTCTCCAGCCTGTCCAGGTCCCTTTGGATGACATCCCGTCCCTCAGGTGTGTCAACTGCACCACCCAATACCCCTCAATCCCACTGTTTCTCTTCACACAATTGCAATTGAACCATTTATCTGTAGAGCTGATGATGGCTTTTCATATCAATATCATATCAATATTACTCAGCTCTACATGTGTGCCAGTAACAAATTAGAGTTGCTAATGATTGATACACACCTCATTGGAGTCCATGCAAGACCTATATTGACTGTTGTGGGCAAAAACATCAGATTCTTGACTGTTCTACCAATGCCAGCTAATGAACTCCAGCCTACAGAAGAAATTCCTCTTATTAGGCACCAAAGGGCATCAGTTTGTACTTTGTGTTCATATACTTTTGGGGACATGGCTAGATTATCTTTAATCTCTGCTCTGTCATTATTGTGTAGTGGACTCACTTATGCTTTCCTGTGTTCTTTTTATTTATACAGCTGAATAACCTTTTGCTATTTGTTTAATTTCCTTTACAAAGTCTGGCTCGGATTGACTTTTGGCATGTCTCACATTATACCCATACTTCTTGATCTCCTAAACATAATTGTATTGCTGAGCAGGACTTTTTCCTGTTCCTGGTAGGGTGTCTACTTACTCCTGTGATCTGCTTTGTGGTTTTTATTCATCCATTGAGATCCAGAGCGCTATCCTAAAATTTCCCCTAGAGTTCAGAATATAAATTCCACAGTTTTTTGTCCTTTTTACACAATAAGATTTCAAGCCTCCAGTTGCTACTCCTTGATCTTTTCAATGCAACCGACTTCACAAATCTTAACATGCTCATTCACACACCAGATGCCAGCTGCCGTGATATTTCCTCAGCAGTCAGAAAACAACTTCTGGCCACACAAGCAATCGAGAGACATAGTACCTTCTAACAAAATGCATGCACCAGCCCACCAAGCAGACAGCTCATCTTCCACCATCAGCTTCTTTGGATTGCCCACTTGCCTTAGTCTTAGGTGACTTGCCTAATAATATTCACCCCATCTAGCCTAGCCTCTTTATTAGTTTTGGACAGATGTCATGAATGTCAGCCTGTCACTGTGCAAAGAAGGATCCACAGACCCATAACTGAAGCCTGTTGTATACTCACTTACAAATCTTCTCTAAGAGATTCACATATAATATCTCCCCTTTTGTTTAACAAAATTTGGAACTCTCCTTTTCTATACATTTGATCATTAAAATATCAAATTAATTATATTTATGGCTTCAACGTCCTGTTAAAAGCCATAAATTTTAATGATTAATTCATGTAATCAAATAGAGCTCTTTCTATCCAATTACCTCCAATCTGCAGCCAAAGAGGACAATTCATCATGCCCACAAACCGCTGACCCGTTTTCCTGACCATCCCTAGGAAATAAGTAATAGGTCATATTATCTTAGGTCATGGTAGGGAAAGAGGTCATATTAACCACCCTTGGATACCCATCACACTATCACTACTTTGTATGAACACCCTGCCATTCATCAGGGCTGTCCTGGAGGTGACTTGTTCCTTTTCAGCCAGCAGCTGTTTCGTGACCTTTCTGACAAAAAACTTGCACGTAGTGAGCACTGCTCCCTTTTGTTGATGTCATTTTCCCTGAGCACTGTCACCTGTTCTTGGTTTGATGAATATCTCCTTCACCTCTTCCCACTCTCTCTTCAGGCTTGCACATGGAAGTCTTTATACTTTGCATGTGGAGGGTCCAGTATGTGCCAGCTGACCCCCTGGCTCACTTCCATGCTCCCTGGCACCACTTCAACACCAACTAACATTCTTTTGGCAGCTCACCCTGACATGCATATTGGTGAATCCCTCTCACTCCCAGGAAACAGTGAGGCCAGAAATGATCTTGGCCACAGCCAGAACAATATACAGAGCAGCCAGGAGTGAATGGACCCTTGGTTGTTTCAAACACCGTGCAACGTGCACGAGTTGATGCTCTGAAAATGGATAGCACATTGGGCCATACAGTGACGGGCATTAGAATGACTGCAACCACTCACTTACGAGAGATCAGCACCAGGGGCTTCAACATCTGAGGGGCCACAGCAAAGGTATGTGTTTAGATGGACTGAGGGGGTTCCAGTGCTCTATAATTGGTGTTGAGGGATATAACTGCTATAATGAAGAATTAGGCTTGTAGGAGGAGTAAGAGTGGCCAAGCATGCAAACTTCACTTCTACAATCATTCTATAACTGCAAGGTTATCTTGACTTCTCCAAAGAAGTAAGACTAGGCTATAAACCAATAGAGGTGCTTCACTCTACAAGAGAACAGTGGAAAGAACAGCTGGAGAGGTGCCCATGGCACCAAAAAAAACAATTTACAAGGTATTTTTAAGAATTTTTCTAGCTGTGCATACTTCTGCTTGGCAAAAGTACTGAGCAAATCTTGCAGCTAATCATTGTTAAAATGTCACCATTTTTAATGAAAATAGGTTTACTTAGTATATGACCTCACAAGAAGTGCAAAAGTGGATTATTGACTCAGAAAATAAACCTATTAAGCTTTAAAATGCAGCAAGGACATTAAAAAGAAAAAAAAACACTGTAAAAATTTCATTAGAAACAGTACCTTCTCAAAATGTAAAAATTTTTGGACAGTAAGTACTGCAAAGCTTTCATTATCAATGCCATTCTTATTGTTTATGCTGTATAATTATGTTTAAGACTAGAAAAGTAAATGAAAACTACTCAGTGAACCCATTAAAACAGCAACATTATCTGAAAAGCAAATTCTAATAACACATAAATTTAAATCTCATAATAATCTCATAATAGGAGAAGAACTCCTATTATTTCAGCATATACAGTGCTGGCATGGGGTGTAATTTAGCTTGAATCCCACAGCTCTGTCAGACCAACCAATGCCCTGAGTGCCTTGATAAACTACAAGGAGAACAGATGCATAATAAGATAACTCAGACAGCTTGCTAACGTTTCATCTGCCAGTGGGACCCACTTGGTACAGCCAGAGCCCTTTGCCAAGTCTACTTTCTCACACTGTATAGATGGCGTTGCTCCAGTAGCAGCTCTCATCTTCTATCCAGCTGCTACACACAATCTCAGAGAGAGAGCTTTTTTTATGCATTAATGACAAAGGCCTACAAAGAACAATAGGACCTATTAACTACTCCTTAGCAGGTCGTTCAGCATTTTTAAAAGCCCATTTTTAAAAACCTAGAGGTGGCAAAACGAACCTCCCCCCATCTAGCCACAGAAATGGTTCAGGACAAAGTGAACCTTGAGCTCAAAAGAATATGAGGGCTCAACATCAGAAATCAGGCTTAGGATTTATTAAGCTCTAAATTTTTAAGAGAAAACTCTCACACTGTAGAAATACTGATTTTCTTATGGGTAGTTCTTGAAATCATTTGACTTTGCTGGCTATGATATTGCAATTTCCTTTAGAAGGGTTTTTTCTACATGTACATTTCCATTGCAGAGGCTTAACTCCTTGCTTGAATTGCTCCTCTAAAGCTAGCCTAACCTTGAATGAGTCATGCTGTGAGGAGGCATCTGGGCTTCAAGTGTGTAGGATCTGCTGTCCTTGGTCATGTATGTCTCTGATTTCTAGGAAGTAAATCCCACAGTTCTGTGCATTGCAGCAAGCCAAGTTTGTCTATAACTTCTTTGCTGAAATATAGTAGGAGGACTTTTCTGAAGTTTCTAGAGGGTATTTTAGCCTTCAGGTTTAGCCTGGAGAAAAGAGGGCTCTGGGGAGACCTTAATGCGGGTTTTCAATATTTAAAGGGGACCTATAAGAAAGATGGAGAAAGACTTTTTACCAGGGCCTGTAGTGATAGTACAAGGGGCAACGGTGTTAAACTGAAAAAGGGTAGATTTGGGTTGGATATAAGGAATAAATTCTTTATGATGAGGATGGTGAGACACTGAAACAAGTTGCCCAGAGAAGTTGTGGATGCCCAGACCCTGGAAGTGTTCAAGGTCAGGTTGGATGGGGCTTTGAGCAACCTGATCTAGTTGAAGATGTCCCTGCTCATGGCAGGTCCCTTCCAACTCAACCCATTCTATGATTCTGTGATCTATGAGTCTATTTCTTTGCAAAAAGGCACAAAGGACTAGCAATACCACAATACTGGCTTCACCTAAAAAGCAGCATAACTTTGCTAGAAGACTTACATTAAGATAGTAAATCCTCTATTTTCCTCCATGTCAGCTGCTGCACACTCACAGTGTTGCTTAGAAAAAAAAAATCATGGGGTCTTTGCATAGGGTAGCACTTACACGGGGAATCAAACCTCTCAAAAAGGACAGTCAGTCTCAGACTAAATGGTGCCATGAGTCTCAGTTGCAAGGGTCCTTGCAACGGCCCCTTCTAATGGCTTTATTACTATAAAACTCCCAGGAAGTAACAGAAATTCTTTTGGTATATTAGTAAACAATTCTCTCTCTCTTACTTTGGCTACCAAATACATGTAAATAGCATAATTGTGAAATGAACTCTTTAAATGCAATACATTAACCTCCATTAACAAACAGTCTTCTGCTTAAGTAATGAAATTGTATCCAAATACTCCACATTTCTTACTGCAACAAATCAGCATTGTCCAGACACTCTAAATGAAGATTACACATGCACATGTACTTCTGGTTAGGCACCCTAAAAAAAAAAACAACTTGAATTTCAGTTTAGATGTACCCTACTGCATTAAGCTGGCTGATTTCATATTTTGGCATTTGGGTTTTGTGAAGCTGAGATGTGCTAAACTGGATAAAACTTGTTTCCCTTTTACAGATCATGAGTAGGGCAGGGGGTTTTGTAATATGATTTCGATCCTAAGGTGAAAGACAATGCTCCCAAGTTTAGTCTGGTGAATTTAGCGAAAATTTTGCTTCTGTAGTGAGCTTGGAGTCAAGATTTCTGGATTATGGTCTTGGAGGCTACTAAATTATCCATAACTTTTTATAGGTTTTTCAGCATTACCAGGCTGGATTATGGTGAAAATGAACAATTTTCATACCAGATCTTTCAAATCAAATATTGTGCACTTAGTCAAAACTGAGATAATTTTCAAACTGTGTATTTTCTCCAATCAGCTACCAACAGACTCCAGAAAAACAAGTTTTAGAGCCTGAATATCAGTGAAGAAAAAGTTCAGAAACAGTTTGAAAAAAAAAAAAAACATTTTAGCATGGGATTTTTTTCAGCACAAAACCAGACATGTCAATGATATTTTTATGTCCTTTTTATAGTAAGTTGCAGAGTGAAGCCAACCAATCTGCAAAAATTGCACATGTACTGTAAGTGAGCAAATATTCCTCCTATTGCCTGTGCTGTTTGATCTCACAGTCTAGAAGAGAAGCAGAACTATATTTAATGACTCCTACAGCCAGAATTTCAATTTAAAAAAACATCGCTGAGCTCTATTGTTCTTTGAAATATGAAACCCCCATCTCATTTGCGTGCTCAGAGAGCTTGAAACGGATGACGGCAGGATCCTTCCATTAAATCGCTGACAGGTAGCCAGCTGGCAGGATTCCAGATGGGAGCCAAATTCACAGGGGTCAGGGGTGGAGGTGAATGTTATGCACCCACAGACAAGTC
>VYZW01009701.1:12662-31798 GCA_013401315.1 Balaeniceps rex
CTTTTTTTTTCCCGGGTTAACTTTTTTGCCAGGCTAGTTTATGAGCAGGATCGGGTGAGTGCCAGTGCTGACTCGGGAGAGAGGATGGGTTTGAAGAGTGCTGACTTAGATTTATCTAAGCTGTCATGGAACTGTACCCTGAGATGCATGTTAAGGAATGAAGGGTAAGATTTGCCAAATACTGATTTTGTTAGTTTTCTGTGTCCTCATGGATTGATTTGACGACATCTGCAAAACAAGGCTGCTGAACAGCTTAGAGACTGTGATTCTTGCCTTCTCGAGCAGACACAACAGAAACTGTAGAAATCTTGTTTCCTGAAGCTGTTTCATTAACGTGCCTCCTACCCTGTTCCAGAAGTCAAATCTTAATGGTTATTGAATCTTTTGTGCCTTGTTTTCAGTGCGAAGGCCTTCCATAATGGTGTGTGTCTGATGTGGATACCTGTCACCAGCTGAAAGCAGAGAACTGAGAACCAAGTCCTTTCCAGTAGGTTGCCAGGCAGCCATCAAATAGGAAATATTTTCAGTTGGTTTTGTTTCAAACAGTATTTGAGGTGGTAATTTCAGAAAAGAACCTTCAGTCTGTTTCTCTCATGGTCATTTCTAAAGCGTGCTAGCATTTTATCATTGCTTAGTACTTATTTTGGTTTTCCATCTTGCTTTTTGTATTTCCGTGTTAAAATCAAAATTCAGCTGCAGTTGAAGAGTTGCCAGAACTGCAGACAGAATTCCCACTCCTTGAATGTCACAGTCTTCAAGTTGGTGGGAATCTACACATTGCATAGACTTGAGTTTTTTTGAATGGAAGATCACCAAGATAGTTAATGGTTATGCAATTTCTAGGAGAGTTTTATTTCAGAACTTGGCCCAAAGCTGTTCATTCGCATCAGTGACTTTGTTAGTCATGTTTTTATGTTTATTTCAGCATGCAAACTGCAAAAATGACATATAATTTAGGACAAGCAACAGCTCAAGGGAGCTCAGTAGCCATGCCTTACTTGTAGGATACTCATCAGTGTGACCTCATTTTGTCTCATTGGAGACCCTCCACACAGTTGCGAGCTGCAGCAATAAAGCACCCTACGTGTTCAGTTTAGTAAGTAATCCTGTTCTACAGCAGCTGTGAAGTTAAGAGGTGAGCTGGGAATGCAAACGTTGGCTTTAGGCACAAGGATAACCATCAGCAGTTCAGGCACCTTGTGCTGATACAACTGTTTGTACAGCTGCACAATAGATTGGGGATCTGACCTGGGTTGAAAAGTAATCCTTAAAAAAAACAAAACAAAGTGCTGGTTTATTTTTAACTGTGATCAGTTCCCTAATTTAATTCATGGTGAGCTGCAAACAGTTGTACCAGCACAGCAGAGTTGAGTGGGAGGGTGCTGCTCATGCTGGTGCAGCTGTCAAAGGATTGCCTCTGTAACCATGGTCTGAAGAAATAAATGAAGGAGGAATTAGAAACTGATTTGGCTCGATCAGTGCCAAAAGAAATCTTAACATAATATTGGGCATTTCTTTTAAAGCTAGGCATTTGGATGGAGTTGGTTTCATTGTGGAGGATCACTTTAAAGAGCAACCAAGACAAGCAGTTGTCTCCACCCCAAAATCTGCCCTGTTTTACCGAACTAGAGAGAATGTGGTGGATGAATGAAGTATCAACATGCACTTTTTCCTTGTGCAGACCAAGCTTTTGATGTATGATTTTTTGACTGTCATTTCCGTATGAGAGAGCTGGAGGCCTAGCTGTTCACCTAGGTTTTCTGCCTTAATTCAATGTTTTTACACATTCTGAAAGCAGAAAAAAATTATGAAGTGCAGGTAGATGAAACTTTTTTTGCTTGACTTAATTTCAAATAGAGGTGATATTTTGTTTTTCTGGGTAGGTCTTGTTTTTTCTCTTTTGTTTTTTCCCTTATCTTCTGAGGATTCCTTATGAGATGGTGGGGGGCAAAGAGCCAGAAAACGCTGCTTCTTTCTCTTCTTTGGCAGCCCACATATAGTCTGAAAGTGCAGTATATGTGTGCCCTTGCTCTTGAATCAGAGAAGTTGACTGTTTTTTCCTGTTGCAGAATCCTCACTTTGGCCTCTGTGCTTTGCTTTCTGTGTGTGGCAGGTGTAAGATGCAGCACATTGACTGTTCCTTTCAAGTTCCTGTCAACCACCCTCTCAAGCCTGAAAACTGATTTTTATCACTGCACAAGTACTTCTCTTTTCTGGGATTTTGGTGGTTTTGATGGAGGTTTCCTCTTGTTCTTATGAAAGCTGGGAGGATCTTGTCCCATCTTTCCACTAGCTTTCCAGGTGTCTGTACTGGCTAGGAGCCTGAGGGACACAACCCTAAGGGTGCACAACCATTTCTATTTGTTGAGTCTGTGTGGAGGTGTGAGTGGGAGCTCAAGCTCCAGAGGTGCTTGCACACATGTGTAATGACAACATCTTTCCAGCTCAGAGGCCAGCAGTTACTCCGTAGGTGATTAGGCCAAACTGACTTCCTTGGCTCAGGCCTTGACACCACCAAGGACTTCTGGGGCATTTTTAACCAGGAGAAGATGAGGTAAGAACTTACTGAGGAGGTGCCAGCTGTTCTCTTTGCCCCTGTTGTGGCACAAACCTGAGACTGCCACTCACCTGATTGTGGTGGATTCTCGTCTGTTTGGTGAGGCTGCCCCCCTGGCACTGAGAAGCCCTCCCCAGTGCCATCCATCTGGCCAAGCTCTGTGCACATTACCACAAAATCGCACCTTCCTTTTCTCAGTCAGCAGTGGCTTGCTGTGTGGTGTGTTTGTCCTCTGGTTCAGCACAAACATCACCAGCTGTGACTCATTCTCTTAGTGTCAGCAGATTAGTGTGGTGTATTTACATGCTCATCTGTCCCACCTTCTGATGCTGTTGAGGCTGTAGAATTTGGTACCCACAGCTGACATGAAAGTGCAGTGTTCTGAATGTACTCCACCTCATGCTGAACTCAGCATAGTCATTCCATCGTCTTCCTACTGGGGAGGCATTTGGGTGGAGTTACCCAGATGATCATGCAGCCCTTCAGGACTTCCTTAGGGATGTGGCTGGCTTATTTAAGCCTCACTGTTGGGGAGGAGGCCAAGGTCTGTGACTGAAGAGCAGGTATGCTTTATTACCAGCATTAATGAAAACTTTAAACATAGGATTTTTGAGGCAGGAGGTGAAATTTTTCCCTCTGCTTATATTCAGTCTGTAAGTTGAGTTACAAATTCTTTCCAAGCTAGTCTTTGAGCCAAGCCTCTTCAATGGGATTGATGTGAATTTTTTTCCTTCCCCCCTGCCCCGCTATGAATGCAAGGACTACAGTTTTCTGCTGATGAGCCTGTTGATGAGTTTTCTGAGCCCCTTCACTAGTGTGAATTCAAGAAATGTCTTTTCTTGGTGGGTTAGGTTGATTCTTTATGGTTTGTGACTGTTGAAGTAAGTTCCTTTCTAACAGTCTCTGACTGTTGGGTCTCAGAGCTGTGCTGAATGGCAGCATTTGCATTGGAATAGTTTAAAAATAACCTGTATCAGCGGAGACTTTTTTCCTCTGTGTAAATGAGATGAAGAGAAGCCAGAAATTAGCTCACAGAAAGCTGAGCAGTGAGGCCTCACAGGCATTGATCTTCCCTAAGCTCTTCTCTAGAAAGCATGTGTCATATTCTCATCTCTCCTATAAAATGCAAAGCTGATACTGGATGACCCTGCTCTGCTAGGCACAAGCTTGGAAGAAAATCTTCTGGGCTGGTACTGATAAAGCAACCTTTTGTTAATGTACGTATTCAATCAGATCTTGCTGCTATGGAAACTCTCAGGCTTGGACTGAAGCCAGTGCTTCTGAACAGAGAAGGAAAGTGCCCTTTACTACTGAGGCAGGGTATATTTGAGGTGCAGCAGGATTGAGCAGCTCAGCTCCCTTTCGCTCATCCTCCCTGCCTACTGGAGAGGAAAGAGTGGTGATGACTGGACCAGGGCTGGACCTTCTTCCAGCCTCCCCTTTTCAGTGATGCTGATAGTGGTGACAAGGACTAGCAGGTCCCCAGGCAGCCTGTGCCCTCTTGCCAATGTAATGCATTTCTCCAGTGAAGAAGGGGAAACCCAGAGAAAAGAGCAGCAAGGGAATTAAATCAGCTTATGTCATCCCCGTTACGTGCAGTCCTCTTGCACTCCCCAGCCTGATGTTATCGCAGTAGTGCCAGCTTTTCCAGCATCAGGCCAAATGGGAATCCAAGCTGGAAGAGGCTATTTGAGCCTCGGCTTTGGTTACCCTCACTTGCAGACAGGTGCATGACAGATGTTCACAAAATGTTGCAGAGCACCTGCTCCATATGTTGCTAAATGTGACAGACGTTCCCTATGCACTGTTGTGCGCTAAGGCTTGGCAGAAAAAAAAAGAGAAGCTACCACTGTAGCGTGCCAGTGTGAGAAAATGGGTATTGCCTGTGCCCTGGGTCTAGATCCCTAGCAAGGAGTTCAAGTACCTCATCCCTCCTTGAAAGCATGCCACGCTTTATGCGTAGGTGACAGCAGAAGGGCCTTTGCAATTCCTGCTAATCTGTCCTCTAAGAAAAAAGCCTTCTTTAACCCCAGATCTAGGCAATGGTTTTAATGAGTGGTTTAGGCATTCCAGCTATAGTTAAAAGTGCGTAGCTCAGCCTCTCTTTCTTCAGAAAGCGCTGAAAAGGCTTGGCTTCCGCTCCTTTCTTAGGAAGAGGAGAAAATTCTTGGTCTCACAGGCTACTGGCAGAAGTGCTGAAGCTTTGTGATTAGTGTGATGGAAGTATGGCACAAATAGTCTTCCTTCAGACCTCTAGGAGACAGAAACATAGCGTATGCCTAAGGACTCATATTACAAGCTTAATTTTATTTTCCATGTGGTCCTTTCTGTAAGCTCAATCAAGCTCTATCTTAAAGCAGATTAGGCTCTTCCCTTGAGCACGCTTCAGCAGTCGGTGCATTTGTGCCCTGTTGCTGAGGCAGGAAAGGTATTGGTGAAGGAAATGTGCTTTTGTTCAGCTCATGGCATAGGGTGGAGCACACCTATTAGTGGCTATTGTGTGGCCTTGTTTATTGCGGTTTCTCCACCAGCCTCACTGTTAGCATTCTCTTCCTTAGCTGGTGTTGTTTAGAAGCTTTTCCTTAGACTTCTGTTTCACTTTTGATGCATGCATATGGATCGTATTCTACTATCTGGCCTCAATCTGAAGAGCCATGCTTGCCTTGGTGAGAGCAGTGTGTCCAAAAAGTGCTGTATTTGGTAATAGTTCAAGCGTTGGACAAGATTCAGGGGAAGGCTCAGGATTCACATCTGTGCACTCAAGCAGGTTAGGAAGGTTTGTGGCTTCCTGGATACCATGCTGGCCAAATGTTTCTGGTTACATCCTAAATGTTGCCCCAGGTTGTTGGAGAGTTGTGTTCTCTGCCCAGGTGCCAGGGGTCATCTCTATCTTCTGCTGACTAGACAAACATGTCTCAGGCCTGTGGGTAAGCTTTTGGGCTGGGAAGCTGATCTCATAGCACAGTGGGAGATGCTTTTTTTCCTTAGACTGGGTTTTCTTTTGTAGAAGTTGGGTCACCCAATCCAGCATGACTAGAAAACACCATGCTTTTCAGCATGGATGCTAGCTGCTGCTTCTCTTTGCTAACAAGTCTAGCTCACAACAAGCAGTCACCGGGTACCCATTGGCCAAATGCTGTAGTCCTCCTGCCTGGTATACTGGTATTTTGTATTCTTGTGCTTTGCTCCTGACTGCTTTGGGGTTGCTAAGGGAAAGTCCAACTTTTGTCAGTGTGACCTTGAGGTCGGTATTTGTCCCTCACCTGTGGCCCAGCTCCGGAATTGTCAGTGGCCATCTGCCTTAGCCTTCAGCACCACAGGTCATGAGGGCTGGCCACAGTCCTAGGAGCCACAGCAAGGCAATGCTGGAAAGATGGACATGCAAGCTGCTTACAACGAAGGCATGAGTCAACAGTGCTTAATGCAGTCAGCTTTACTAGTGAGTTATGAAGCATTGCCAGTGTTCCCGTACAAGACAGCTTATAAAGAGTGGGAACATCAGCATCGTGGTGCGGTCTGCAGTAATTCTCAACCTGTTGCAGTGCAGCTCGCTGCCCCCACCTCTCAAGTGTGTGGTGACCTCTCAGGCTTTTTTGTGTCTGTCAGTCCCTCCCAGGTGTGCCTGCACATCTGGAACTTGTCATGTTGGGTTTTCTTGGGGGTGGTGGGGTACTTGGCAGTGAGCCTGGGGCACTTCTTGGTGGTTGCAGGCTGTTTTCATTGCCACTTGCCCAGGAGCCCTTGGACAGCTGCAGTCATCTCACAGATATCTCTAGGCCATGCAGTGGAGGAGGCTTGAGGGACTCTGCAGAGTGGGTGGCTGCTGTCCTCAGAATAATTCAGATGGCATATGCTTTGTTGGTGATCACCTTTAGGAAAGAAGGCTGCTGAAAGCAGGCAAAGGGTTCAAATCGCTTGCTCTGATGGCCGAAATCTGCCTGTGGCCCGTAGGTGAGGCACTCCTAACTGAGAACAGTCTGTGTGGGCCTTGGGGGGTGTGTGTCTGCCTGGGTGTTTGTGATATCCATCTGAAGTTAGTGAAGGTGTCTGAAGCTAATGAGTCTGCTTAGATAATCCCCCTTCTCTAAAGTATGGGTAACTACTTCCTTCTGTCACTGGCAAAACTGAGACCCTGAGACATTTTGTGATTGGCTTTCAGTGAAAACTGGGACTAGTACCAGACCTGAACATCATATGCATGTCTCCTGAGTATGGCAACTACTGTGTCACACAGGTGAATCTCTTATTTCTCTTGTCCATGAAGTTTAAACTACAGGAAGATGTGAGGTTAAACTTGTTACCTATATTGTTTAGAATAACTGAAAACTCTGCTTTAGTCATTGGCAAAATAAAAGAAACCAAATCCAAGACAAAGCTGCATCAGCAAGGGGAGATTTAAGTCTGTAAAGCATTGGTCTGAAATCTGCGAAGTGCTGATCTTTTGCAGATGGTGGCATCTTGCTTGTTCTCAGATACCAACTACCATTAAGCCAAACTAAAACCTATATGATGTAAGCAAGCCTCTGCTGCTGAAATTTCTTCTTGTTGATAAAGCAAATAAGAGGGAGGAGGGAAATCCGCAGCATGTTTTTGTCTTTGTGATACGACTTAGGCTCCGAGTTTAGGAGACAGACTTTGAAGTATACCTTGAAGAGACTTTGATATGAGTTGCTGCAAAGAGGTGGTGTTGGGGTTTTTTTCCCCTCCTGTTCCCTGCCCCCCACCTTAAAAGCCAGCTAAATATTCACATTGTTCCCCTTACACTGAATGTAGTTGTGTGGTCATGTAACCACAAAAGGAAATGTTTTCCATCGAATCGGTGAGATGATTCAACTCAAATGTACGTATGCTCATACTATCCCAAAATCCAGTGCGAGGGAGGAATGTGCGGACAGGGAGGGAGAAGTGTTGTCCTGTTGTGGGGAGCTTTTGAGTTAGATTGAAGTATTGCCCCTCCTTTTGAATCTCTTGAGCTGCATCTCTTACATGATTGAGTTGGAGGGGAGGGAGAACCACCCATCTTCGTCCAGAACTTCCCCCAGCCTGGCAGTGTTATGTAGCTGCAGAGACATCCCGTGGCCAGATGAGGAACAGCCTGAACTGTGTCCCTTGTTCAGGCCTCCAAGATCCCTTAGTTCTTAAATTATTGCCCTTGGCTGCAGCTGTGCTAAGAAACAGGGAACTTGACGAATTCAGAAACAGTAGTCACCATATGGTCCTTGTACCAAAGACTTCGGATAACTCATCGTTGTGAGGAAATCCTGTGGTGTTTTCCCCAGCAGCCTCAGGAGCAGCCATGATCTAAGCTGGAAAGGGCAAATCATCTGGAGAGAATTTGGACGGCTTTACTTTTCCATCATCCTGTGGCTGTGCCAGGCACTCTGCAAACATTGAGAGCACCTGTCTTCTCCAAAGTACTTCCAATCTCATTTGGATTTGGCAGTCTCTCTTGCCTACATCTAGAGATCAGGGACCTGTTGTGCATGTAGGTGCTGTGAAAGCATCAGGAAATAGTTGTTGTCCTGAAGGGCTTAGAGTAATAAAGGAGAGAATCCAAGTGGAGTCCATTCAGTTACAGCATACGCACAGCGACAGAATGACTGTCTTATTCCGAGAGTCTTTCATGTCATAGCTTGAAGAGAACCGAGTCACTAAAGGAGGAAACAATGTTAGAGTAGGAGGCGAACAGGAATTAGTCATTTAGATGTTAAAAATGCAGAGGCAGAAGGAGTGGAATTCAGGTTCTTGAAATGTTTGTTCTGCCTGTGTCAGTCACTGTTACTGATAGGCAGGTGTGCTCTTGGTTTTAATTGTGCTATAGCTCACGGTTTGTTCTCCATTATCACATTGCCTTACTGATAAAATGAACTAAAGGAAGGAAATAGTATTTTCTAAAGATGGGAGGCTCAGAATTCTCATCTCCTTTTCCTGTCTCCTGTCAACCCTGTTGGGGAAGCTCTAGATGAGACTGCCTCCGAATTAGTGTGTGTTTACCTGTAGGATTAAAGAGGTGCTGAGGAGCATGCTGGAACAAGTGGGATGTAAACAGAACAGAAGAGGAACCATTATGGATATATATATAAATACCAAAACCTTTTCCGAGCCAATAGGGAGTGAATGCAAGTGGTCCTCTGTTCACAGGAGTCTCCTTTGCTTTTTCAGATCATTGTAAGGAAGCAGATTGCCAGGATTTCCCCCCTGTGGCTGCCTGACTGCTGCTGAGCTACCCTTCCCAGCCCATGTGGCTCTCCCCATGCTCCGAGAGTGCAGCTGGTGCCCAACGCAATGTGTGTTTGTCAAACCATGGAAGTGGGCAAGTATGGCAAGAATGCCACTCGATCCGGAGACCGAGGGGTCCTGCTGGAGCCTTTCATTCACCAGGTGGGCGGCCACAGCAGCATGATGCGCTATGACGACCATACTGTCTGCAAGCCCCTCATTACCAGAGAACAACGCTTCTATGAATCTCTGCCCCCAGAAATGAAGGAGTTCACACCTGAGTACAAAGGTGAGGCCTGTTGTCATTCCAGAATGCAGTTAATGCTTCAAGAACCTGCCCTCTCATTTTCCTGGAGCTACTGATGTCTTGCTGTCTTTTGGTATCACTTTATTTGTTGTTTTTTATTCTCTTTTGCAGGCTAGCAATTTGATAGGAGCACTTGGAAAGGAGGAAGTCTTTTCTTGTAGGCATGCAGAATTTAATGTGCTTCTCTTTCTAGACACAAAATATGCAGTGTGACAGTTGTAGTTTGAAGCTTAAGGTTATGGATGTGTGACTGAAGTAATTTTACTACCAGGTTATTGTCAATTACAGCCTTGACCTTGAGCAAAAGAAGTTAGATCATATACTGAGCATTTGCACATTCCAGTCCTGTAATTTATTGCTTCCTTATCCCATCTCTTTCATGGACCTGTATCAGAAAGCTGCTGAAGCAGGAAGCATTGCTTTCCCAGCACTGAGGTGAAGCCTTGTCCCCAGCCGCTTTGAAGGAATGGAATTTTCCAGTGTCTGTATCGTTGTAGGAGGTTGCTGCTCATCTGTATCTTTCAGAAGCTCAGTACGCTTTCGGCCATGTGCGTTTGTATTCAGGATGGTGACACTGCGGTTAGCCGCCTGGGGTACTCAGCATTCCTATTGCCTCTGCTTTGTCACCACGTGGCATTGGGAGGATGGTGCTTCACAGACAGCTGGGATCACCATCTGTTCAGGGTCTTGCCATTTGATCTGGCTGCAGCCTGAAGGTCTCAAAGCAGTGTCAGCTTACCTACCCGTGTCTGTATGCAGACCATGAGTGAAAGGTACAGTCTTCAACAGATGGGTCCTCTTGCACCCTCAAAGCACTATGGGGCCATATAGTGTTCTAGTGATCCATCAGAAATCCCAGCTGAAGCCTGTGTAGTTACTAGAATTGGTAAGATGTCAGGCTTTCCTTGGGAGATGTGTTTAAAACTGATGGAGCTTATCGTCCAGATGGAGACCTGTCTTCTTGAAGTCAGATACTTCCTGATAGCCTAAAAGCATAGGACATGCACCTCCACACCAGTATGGGATTTCATCTGAGAGTCCCATGCAGTTTCTGGATAGTCCCAGAAATTGTTCCTACTGATCTGGGGGAGAGGAGTATTGGGGATGACATTTCCTGTCTGAACACTCAGATGTTACTGTAAGATTGCCCTTTCACAGAGATATCTTGAGGAGCATGTCCAGGCAGCCAGAGCACTTGGAGTGGCGTTTATGTAGTGACGTGCTGGAGTCCTGAATTGCTCTGAAGTTGTGTTGAGCCGCCTGAACCTTGTTAGCATTGTCATGCGCAGATAAGGAAAAAGGGAGGACAGTAACGTGATGGCTTACATCAGCTGGGCAGTGCAAGGTTTCCTCATGTTTGTGATGAATAATTTGATTCGGTGCATCTAGCATCTGATACTCCTGGCAGCTGTTCAATACTGGTGACAAGCTAATGAAAGATTTTTGTCATTGTGAGTTAGGAGATGGGCTGATAGCCTCATTTTCAGGGCTGGGGCAGTCCCAAAGATGAAGATGTCAGCCCTAACTAGAAGTGTCAGCTGTCCTGCTCTGTGGCTGGCTAGCTAGATATATTCAGAGTCTGTGCTGTGAAAGATCTATACCTTCCCTTGGACTATGGTGCTTTCCAGGAGCCTTCAGAAGGTAAAACTGGACAGGACATGAATGGTCCTGCTTGCCTGCACCTGGCTGAGGTAGTTTTACTTCCAGGGCCCCCTGTTTTTATTGCTAGGAAGCCCTGGGACCTTGCAGATCCCTTTTCTGCGAGACTGGCTGACTTGTGATAAGAGTGGCAGGTGTCACCTCAGCCACAGAGCTCTGTACTTCAGAGCTCAGATGCTGGAGAGCTCCTTTAGCAGAGAAAGCACACTCCTCCTTGGCCAGCGATGTCCTTGTTAACAGCAGGAATGCTTCTGGAGGACATAGATACTTACCTAAATGAACTAGATCTATATTTTGTATGCTTTTCCCCCCTCAACATCTTGGTAGACTGTGCTTGACTTTCTCCAGTTTGACAACATTTGCTGCAAGACTGAATGGAAGGAAATAATCACACCCCTCAGCCTACCAGCTATGCTTTTGTCCTTAATTTCCTGTGGGTGGCAGAGCTTCCCCTGCTGCTGCTTACTGTTCACTCAGGTAGCGGGACAGGGCACTGTTTGGGGGATTTCTCCTCTGTGCTGTGCTAACAACACTTGGGTTCTTGTACTCTTAAACCTCCTTTCAGTTGCTCTGGATTTGCTTTGCTGCTCTGTGGGCTACATTCTCCTCTCCTGTTGAACATTTGGGTGCTAGGGGTTGTGTGTTCCCTCCCCTGGGAAACAGAACTGGCATGTCACTTCTCTCTGGCAGGTGTGGTATCTGTCTGTTTTGAGGGAGACAGCGATGGCTACATTAACCTGGTGGCCTATCCCTATGTGGAGAACGAGGCTCTGGAGCAGGATGATATGCCAGAGAGGGACCAGCCACGACGCAAGCACTCGCGTCGGAGCCTTCACAGATCAAGCAGTGGCACTGAGCACAAGGAGGAAAAACCTGGCCTGGCCAGTGACAGCACTGAAAGGTAAAAGCTTTGAGGGCCCAATGACAACATGGTGAGCAGGAAATCTCTCTTCCCCTTTCAGCTCTGGTGCTCCTTTTGTTGAGAGCATTTTGCACTTCCATACAGTCGGCAGGCTGTCTTGCACTTGCTAGCCCAGCACACTGTGGCACTGCAAACTGTGCCAGGAGTTTTGCTAGATTCAGGACAAACTCATCCATGTGAAGTGCTTCTGATGCAGGATAACCCTTGGCAGTTTGTTGGATGTGGAACCAAAGCGTGTGGAGCAGATTCAAACACTCTTCACCTGGTTATTAACCCAGAGGTTTCTTCCAAGGGTACTTCGAATATGGGTCTCTGCCTTCTCACACCAGCTGGAGCTCCCTGAGAAACAGATGTTCCTGCTTACTCTATCAATTACAGTACAACCTAGCAGAGATGTTGGACCAGGTCCTTGAGCATGGGTCCACAGCCCAGGGTATTAGTGAGGATTTGCTGTTAAGAAGGTTTGTATTGTGTGAAGTGTGCAGCAGGAGAAGGAACAGGAGATAGTTGTGTGCAGGGGAGGGTATGACAGTTGTAAGTATCTGAAGAATGCATGTATTCTAACAGGGAAGTTTGTTCTGTCTTTATACCAGCAGCATCCAGGAAACGAAGAGTCCCAGGGTGGACTTGCACATCCATTCAGATGTTCCATTTCAGATGTTGGATGGGAACAGCGGTCTGAGCTCTGAAAAGATCAGCTATAACCCCTGGAGCCTGCGCTGTCATAAGCAGCAGCTGAGCCGCATGCGGTCAGAGTCCAAGGAGCGAAAACTCTACAGTATCCTTTGGGAAGCAGAACTGAGTGCATCAGGTTGCTGCTGCTGCTCTGGCCTACACGTTTATGCCTGAGGCAGCTTATTTCCTTTGGCTTTCCCATTGTTCACACAAGCAAAGCTGTATTATATGTTTCTTTTTACTATTCCTTCCTACTTTCCATACAGTGACACTAATGTCTGACACTGATACTCAGAGAAGCCATATCTCTGGCTAGATTCCATGTTTTCTTTCTTTTCTGGTCCTTCTCTGTGTTGGCTTGTGTTTTGAACTGTAGTTTTTCATGTCAGGCTTTGCCCGGCAGCAGATGCAGGACTGCCTTGTTCAGTAACCCCTTGGGAGGGAGCTGCGTTTGTCACCTTTCTTGAGTGTCTTCCAGTTCTATTGTATCCTTCTGGAGACCATGACCAGAAATGCACGCAATACATACAGAAGGTGCAGGTGAACCAGAGATTTCCACTGGTGTTTAATGCTGTTGTCTCTCCTCTCCCTCATAATTCCTAACACACTCTTGGTCTAAGTGCTGTTTCATTACCCCAAGATCCCACTCCTGACTGGTAATAGTTGTCTCAAAACACACTGCTTTATGCATTAAAAGTCTTTTTCTCCTTATGTTGTGTGTTAACTCTAGAGAATTTTGCCTGCCCATTTAATGGCCAAGTCAGTCTCATAAGATCCTTGTGGAGTTTTTCCCAACTGTTCCTCATGTTAGCAACCTTGAGTAACTTAGTATTACAAGCAAATTTGTCATCTCGCTGTTCACTCACTTTTCTGGATCACTTGTTGAGTGGCACGGATGTCTGCACAAAGACCCTGCTGGTGACTTTGGCTGTAAAACCAGTCAGGCTAGTTTGTAGGTGCCCAGATGTCCGCAAATCAGCGTTGTGGTAGCCCCCCTTCAGTCTCCTGGTACTAAGGCAGCATGAAATGACTTACACATCTCTTTATTTTCTGTTCAACTTGCAATCTCTTCTCTTGGCATTTCAGTTTGAGAATTCTCTGAACTCAGAAAGGGACTTCTGGCTTGGGAATCCCCTAAGCTCTTCCCCAGTAAACAAAGCAGCAAAATACTAATCTTATTTCTCTTTTTAGGGGGTCTCTTCACACATCCCCATCCCACCCCCCTCCCCTGTAGCTCCTTCTGTATTTTGTCTTTAAAACCTGGAGGTAATCTGACTAGCTTCTTCATATGGCTGAAGATAGATTTGTTATTTTCTGTGCCTTCGCAAATGATTCTTCATGCTTTTGTCTTGAACTTGCCAGCTTGTGTTTTTGTTTTTTTTCACCTGCTGGAGCTTGATACTGTTTTCCTCACATAGAAACAACCTTACCTTTAATAGCTGTATTCTTCATCATTTTAACTGTGTGGGCTTCCTTTTCCTACTCTCAAATGTGTGCTTTGAGCCTCCAGCTTTTATTTTTAAATAGCCTGCATCGCTTGCAGAGTAGTAATTCTTTTTGGCTGTCCTATTCTTTTTAATCACACTTCCTTATTTTTATGAAGTTGCTCTTTCAAAATCAAATGTAGTTGATAGATTTTTTTTTTTTTTTTTTTTTTTTTTTTNTTCCTTGCAGGTTTAATGTAGCTGTGCTCTGGTTGCCAGTGTAGCATGTTGAACCATGCCCTGCAGGGCTACTTGGGGCAAACTTCAGGGTTGTTTTTTCCCCTTTGGGACAAGCTGCTGCACTGATTGTGTCGGGTTTGTTGTCAGCGCTGTGCCCTAATGGCGGGTTTGCCCATTGTGCATGCTGGTAATTGAAGGCTCCCGTTACTGTTCTGTTTCCTGCCTTTGTAGCCTCTCCGGTTTCCCCCCATGTGTCGGGCAGTGTTGCTGTTCTGGGCAGGCCAATAGCAACAAGTACTGTGCTATTACTTGAGCCTTGAGTTTTCAGTCCGTGGGGATTGTATTGTTTATCCATATGGTTAAATTGCTAATTTGATTAGACTTTAAGCTCTCCCTTAATGTATCGGCAATTCTTACTGGCAGATCGTGTCTTTCCTGACACTAGTGTTCTGTTCTTTGGTTCCCCCTGCTGAGTTTCCAGTATGCCTGCATGTGATCTCCTTGCTTACTGTTGGCCATTCCACTTTCCAGGCTGATTTCTTCTACCAAGTGTGAAAGCCTGGGTGCCACTGCTTGGGTTTTGTACTTTTCGTCACCTCCCCAAACAGTTTGTTCTGTCTCTTCTTTGGGTTCCTATTTGTTTGTTGCCTGACCCTATCTCATGCTGGCCCGTGGCCCTGGGGAGCGGTGTCTCTGACAGGTGAGCTGTCCTTGACAAGTCCCCCAGAGTTCCTTTTGCTGGAGAATGTGGTGCATCACTTTAAGCTTCCCTGCGTTCTTGATCTGAAGATGGGGACCAGACAGCATGGAGATGACGCATCTGAGGAGAAGGCTGCTCGGCAGATGAAGAAGTGTGAACAGAGCACTTCCGCCACCTTGGGTGTGCGTGTGTGTGGGATGCAGGTAGGGATCCCCAGGGCTGCAGGTGCTGCACGTTCCCTTTCGCAGCCCCGTTAGACCTCCTAGTTAGCATTTTCTGCTGAGCACTGAGTTAGTCTTCCACTTCAGGTAGGTACACCAGTGTTCATGGTACGTGCTTTTTGTCTTCACTTCTAAGCCCAGAACAAAGGAACCAGCTTCTCCTGAAGTGGCCCACTTTATCCAAAGCAGTTTTGTTCACAGACAATTAGGGGATTTTCTAATAAAATTCTTTTTGTGGCTTAGTGTTCAGCTAGAATCATGGCGCCTGGGGAGGGAGGTGTCCCTCTGTCCCAGCATCAGCTGACATTTGCTTCTGTACTGTATTGGGAGTTTAGAAGTTGCTCTCCTCTTGTGGCTAGGCCCTGCACCCAGGGATTTGCTGCTGGTGCTGTTGTGCAACGGTCGCTCCTTTCCCCACCCGCAAAAGGATCTTGTAATCTCTGAGTCTGCCCACAGACTCTGAAGCAATGAGGGCCTCTCATTAATCACATGCCATGTGATAACGGCAGTATGTGCTGGCAGCTCCTGCTGCCAGAGGATTGTCCAAGTTGCTGTAAGACTTGGCTTTTAAGCCTCGGGGTCTGTTGTGTCTTGCTCCTTGGGGACACTTGGACTGAAGACCCACCCTTTGGGTGTCCTGGGAGAGAACCGTTGCTTGGGCACCCTTTGGGTGCCCATGGGATGCACCCATGAGCTGCTTTGGGATTCAGGGAACAGGCAGAGCTGTTTCCTGTTCCCTCTTGGACGAGTTCCCTCTGCCCTGTCAGTGCACGACAGCTCAGGGCGCTCTGTGCGTGGCCTTAACCTGTTGCTCCTGCTTGATGCGTCTTTCCTTTGGTGTTCTAGGTCTATCAGCTGGACACAGGGCATTACTTATGCAGGAATAAATACTATGGACGTGGTCTTTCCATTGAGGGCTTCCGCAATGCCCTCTACCAGTATCTCCACAATGGCATTGAGCTGCGCAAGGACCTCTTTGAGCCTGTCCTCGCCAAACTGCGAAGCCTGAAGGCAGTTTTGGAGAGACAGGCCTCCTACCGTTTCTATTCCAGCTCCCTTCTCATCATTTACGATGGGAAGGACAGCAGGGCGGGGATGTTTGTGGAACGCCGGCCGGAGATGCGTCTGAAACGGGTGGACAGCTCTCTCCCAGAGAGCCTTCAGGATGGTGGCAGCACGGAGCCCAGCTCCTCAGCCCAGCCCAAGGTGGATGTGCGTATGATTGACTTTGCACACAGCACGTTCAAAGGCTTTCGCGATGACCCCACTGTGCATGACGGACCCGACATGGGCTATGTATTTGGGCTGGAAAGCCTCATCAACATCATGGAACAGATGCGTGAGGAAAACCAGTAGCCCTGGGCTACAGCCTCTTATTCTTGTCCTGGTGGCAGGAGCAGACAAGACCACCTACTACCACAGGAAAAAGCAGACAACTTTGGTTTTAAACAATTGTATTGCTCCATTGTTTTTAAATGTACTTGGATAGAAGAGCTGAGGGGAGGCAGGATGGAAGTGCTCCTTATGCTGCACAGATGGTTCTGACTGCACTAGCTCTGCCTTCTGGAGGAGGCTCCGTAGATGCCTGCTAGGTGTTGGGTGTCCTGGTTCTTCCTGTATTGCGTGTGCGTTCTGGAGGGAGGACCTGGATCTAGGGAAGAGAAAGCAGGAGAGCACAGGGCTCTTTAAGGGGCTGGAGCTGTGGCCTGAGGAGCCTCCTGCCTCAGGAGCCCCTGGGAGAGCCTTCCCTTTAAAACTCCCCTGGGTTATTTGGAAAGGGCATTCTACTAACCATTGGCAGCATCTGGGGGGGCTGATGGTGAGCAGCACAGGTGCTGGTCTGTGCATTCGGTGTCGCTAGCTCTGCCCTGGGTTTTGCCAATGGGGCTTTGCTTTCGATGCTGCCTTTTTCTGCTGTTTGGGCACTGTGAATGACTAACCCAAACACGGAAGTAAAATGACCAAATGCAACCCCTGGCAGAGCTGTGGCCAGGAGGGAATGTCACACACCTGGAGTTGTGCTCGAGCCTGGGGCCTGCTTGCTCCCTGATGGGGTGGCATGGGCAGGCCCGTGTACAGGCAGGCACGGGGCTCTCCGAGAGTAACTCTGCCTTGGACCACTGACCAAGCAAGAACTCAGCTCGTGGGCTAGCAATAGTATCTGTAGCAGTTAACGCGACCCCAGCAGTGCAGCGGGGCGTTTCGGACCATTTCAACCCTTCCTGTTGTGCAACGTTGGTCCCATAGGTTGTATATGAGTATCTCTCTCCTGCCATTGAGCCCCGGGGGCTGCAGCATGAGGCTGCCCTCTTCCCCCGGCAGGGCCCTCTTCCCTGCAGCCCCTGCTCTTCCGGCAGGTCTGTGCATGGGGATGGTGGAAGGGGAGGCCAAGGGTTAGGGCTAACTCCTGTTCTCCCTGGGGGTCTCCAGGGGGGCAGGTGAGGGGGGACCTGGCTGAGCGGTGAGTGCCACTGCCTGACTGTTTAGCTTTGCTTCATGGAGTCAGTCTTTCCCAAAATAATCTGTTCGTGGATGAAACAGCCAGCTGGGATGCACTCTGCTGCCTGCGCTCCCTCCCGGAGCTGGTGCCTTACCTGCGGCTTACCGTGATGAGGGCATTAACGTTTGATACTGTGGCCTGGTGGTACCAAACCGTACCCACTTTGCATCACCCCCTCTGTTTCTGTGCTGGGACTCCTGGTTGCTCCTTCCCCGGTGTCACTGACTTGTTCCATGGCATTACCATTACCCTGACTGGCTGAGAAACCGCCAGGGGTGTGGTTTTTTTTTTTTTTTGGGGTTTGTTTTTTTTTTTTGTTTTTTTTTTTTTTTTTTTTTTTTCACTTCAGGAAAGCTTGTTTGGGGAATACTTGCATGTAGCATGTGTGCTGACTCTGTGTGTGCACGGTCTGCTTGGAAAGTGTTGGTGCTCGGCTGGTGGCCAGCCCCAGCTGCTGCAGCGGGTGCAGGTCTGCGGCACTGGGTGTGGAAGGGGGCAGGGGAAGTGCTGGCTTTTGTCCTAAATCGTACCTCTGCCTGTCTCCCAGCTACTCAAAGGCTTGCCTAAGCCACTGCTCCCCTCCAGCTCTTTGGACAAGGACCTTCATTCACGACACTCTTCCTTGCGCTGGGCTACTGCTTCGTTGCTTCTGCCAGTCAGTGCCCCGCCGGGATTTTCAGGGAACAGGTCTGCAGGAGGGAGGGAGGCTTGTTAGAGCGGCTGGAGCAGCGGGTGCCCTAGGTTCCTAGAACAGCCCCGCTACCCTCACAGCCCGTTTTGTGCATGTCCTGGTCCCCGGCGGGCTGCGCGGGCAGGCGCAGGGCCGTCCCTCCTGGGGGAACACCTCCGCATCCCCCCAGCGCTGGCTCCTGCCCTTCCCCATCCCCCGGGCCAGGCGCGGGCAGGGCGAGAGGTGCCCGAGTCCTGCGGGAGCTGCCTTTTGGGACCACGGCGGTGGGACTCCACAGCTTGTACATAGCCTTGACCCCCAGTTGTTTTTACATAAATAATCACACTGTTTGTGCTTCACAGAGAACCAAAACCCATTAAAGGATCTGTTTTTGTCCGTGGTGCGCCGCGTATGCCTTTCCCCGCCGTCTGAGCCCGGGGACAGGGCTGGGTGGGGAGGCAGAGCTGGGCCGGGGGCCCTTGGGGAGGACCCATGTGCCGGTGGCTTAAGCTTCTTCACTATCCCGTGTAGGGTACAGTCCTGCCCCTTCCCTCTTCTCATCATGGGTCGCCCCCATCCTTGCCCCGGGGAGAACGCCGGCCCTGGGCAGGGTGCCGTGGGGTGCAGCTCCCCACCCCCGAGCCGCCGCCATGCTGCGGCAACGACCCGACCTCGCAGCTCCCGGGGCCGGGCGGGAGGCAAGCGGAAGCACTCTGCCCCCGAGGCGCGGTGGATGCCCGCTGCTCCCCGCTTGCTTTTCCCCAGCGTCCAGCCTTGGGCTGTGGCTGCGGGGCGGGCGGCAGGGCGTGGGGCGGGCGATAGGACCCGGGGCGGGTGGCTGGATGCGGAGCGGGCGATAGGACCCGGGGCGGGCGGCAGGACCCAGGGCGGGCGGCTGGCTGCGGAGCGGGCGATAGGACCCGGGGCGGGCGGGGGGTGTGTCGGGCGGTGTTGACGCGGAAGGGGCGCGCGGCGCTGACGTGTCGGTGCGGCGGGGGGATGCGGGCGCTGATCCTGGTGGGCGGCTTCGGGACGCGGCTGC